>CAHIKZ030004007.1:660000-692500 GCA_903632075.3 Acanthosepion pharaonis
TTATTTCCTTTGGTTTCTGGCGTTTACACATTTCTTTCCAGGTCTTGCCCAAAAACCTAAGCTTAGAAATGGCATCATGACACTTTCCACTGACAAAAACAAATATTTTACATAGATAAAGCCCTTCTTAAAGTGTGGGCTGTACTTGTGAGAACAAGTTTTTGTATCTCTTTGATGCATGGGCTTCCAGGAATCCCTTCAATTAATCTACTGGAATCTTTTCCAACCAATCCTAGGGCTCCAACTACAACAGGGATTGTAGATGTTGCCATGTGCCACATTTTTGAGATTTCTATTTCAAGGTCCTTGTATTTTGACAGCTTTTTGAATATCTTCAAAGATACATTGCAGTCAGCAGGGACTGCCATATCAATAAGGAGGCACTTTTTTTTTATTTATGGTCTTTAATAACAATATCTGGACGGTTGGCTTTGATTGTTCTGTCAGTGTGTATTGTGTAGTCTCATAGAATTGTAACAGGTCCTATCTCCGTAACCGGGTCTGGGTGGTGTTCATACCAATTTCTTTCAGTTTCCTTCCCTTAGAAATTGCAGATTTTCCAGTGCAGATATTGGCCCACTCTGTCATGCCGGGTTTTATACTCAGTGGGTGCCAATACCGTGCAACCTGATACAATATGATCAATTGTTTCTGGATATTTATCACAGAATCTGATTATTATTATTATTATTATTATTATTATTATTATTATTATTATCTCTTTGTCTTTCTCTTTCTTTCATTGAAACCTATCCCTCTCTTTATCTGTCTCTCTTTTCTCTCTGTCTCTCTTTTCTCTCTCTCTCTCTCTCTCCCTCTCTCACACACACACACACACACATTTCTCTTTTGCTTTCTCTCCACATTGAGGTTATCTCTTTGTCTCTCATCTCTCACTTTTCCTTATGACACTCATTTTTTTATTCTCTCTCTCTCTCTCTCTCCCTCTCTCTCTCTGTGTATGTGTGTCTCTCTCTCTTTCTCGCATTGGAACCTACCACCCATCTCTTTGTCCATCACCTTCTGTGTCCGTATCTGTCTCTCTCTTCATTTTCTCTCAATCTCGTCTCTCATCTGCCATTTATCACTCTGCTTCTCATTTTTCATTGTCTCTTTCATTGAAATCTATCCCTCTCTTTCTCCACCCCCTATGTCTGTCTGCCTGTCTTTCTCGTGTCTCCCTGCCCCATCACGCTTTTCCATGCCTTCCTCACATCTTTCTGTCTCTCTCTCTCTCTCTCTGTGTCTTATCTCATGCACACGCTAACCCATGACATCACAATGGAAGCAAGAAAAAAATATAAATAATGGCGGAGTCTGTTTCCCGAGGTTTCTTTCTTGTCGGCGGGTGAAATCGAGACACAGACGCTCGAAGAACGGAAGAAGTGAATCCAATCGAGGAATGAGATAAAAAAAAAAATATTTAAAAAAAAAAAAAAGACCAGACAAGGGAATTCGGTTTCTTGAGAAAATTGGTACAGCACCATTTTCAAGAAATAGTGCGGCTGTGAGAAGGCACAGATGAAGAGATGTACGAGTTTGTCGTAAAAGACGCACGCCGCTGACATGTTACTGGAGGAATGCAGTTCAAACAGAATCAATAAATCCGTAGCCTCACCTAGCTGCATTTCAACCCTAAATTTTTACAATATTCGATCTATGTGATTAATGCAAAAGCATTGGATTAAGTGCATTAACAAGGAAGAAGATTATGTCGAAAAATAAATGCCTGTTGTGTAAAATAAACAATTTTTCCATCATGAGGTTAAAATGTACCTTCATATATATATATATATATGTGTGTGTGTGTGTGTGTGTGTGTGTGTGTGTGTGTGTGTGTGTGTGTGTGTGTGTATAGGTTAGCAATAAAGTCACTGTACAGTTATTTATAATAAGTAAAGCATTGAAACATGTGGCTTGCAGTTCAAACAGTATCGGCAATTAATTTACTATTGTTTACCATAACATGTTATTGTTATTAACCAGAATTAACCAGAACCATTTTAATAATAAATTTATGGATTATTCGTTAATTACGTTGTCTTAATTGTTATTGTAAATAACTGTAGAGTGACTTCATTGCCACGCTATATATATCGATTCGATGATCCGCGTAGGTGAAACCTAGGTAGCTTTGTCTGGCTCTTTAGGCTTACTTAGTTTGATCTACTTAGTGTATTGAGCACTTTGCTTAGTTATATTTACTTTACTCGTGTCGGAGGTTTTTGTCTTTAAACTCTGAATTTAGATTCTAGACGATTATTTTCGCCGGAAGTACATGTTCTTAGTTCTTTCTTTTTTTTAGCCTTTTTTTTTTCCTTGTTCATTTACAAGCTAAAACAACTAAGGTTTTGCCAGACGAGTATAGCTGCTTATATTTATAAGATTATTAGTATTATGTATATATATATATATATATATATATATATATATATATATATATATATATATAAGTAAAAGGTTTGTTACTTAGCTGACTGATGTTGCTTTCAGCATGCCGAATCTAGAGTTTCGTAGACGGATCGCTCCGTCCACTCGTCAGGTGGTATTGGCAGTTGACTGCTTATACTTTCCTATTTTTCTTTTTTATATGCACTTTTATATTCCCATGCATCTATCTGTACGGATGTGCGTACTTGTAGGGTGTCATGATTATTTGTTGACTTCAATGCCCACTTCTGTATATATATATATATATATATATATATATATATATGTGTGTGTGTGTGTGTGTGGTTGAGGGTAGGTGTGTGTATTACTAAAGTTCACCCAGTACAAATCGGATTGCGTTCAAGCATGAAACCGACTGTCGCCCCTGGGTGCTGACTCCAATGTCCACTTTATATTTACATTGGATCTGTCCTTGATATTGAGCACTTTAACACATAAATATATATAATGGTGGAGTCTGTTTCCCGAGGATTCTTTCTTGTCGGTGGGTGAAATCGAGACACAGACGCTTGAAGAACGGAATAAGTGAATCCGATCGAGGAATAAGATAAAAAAAAAAAAAAAGATTAAAAAAAAGAGAGACCAGACTAGGGAATTCGATTTCCTGAGAAAATTGGTACAGCACCATTTTCACCTTAAAAACTATACCTTAGAACTATATTTTATCATTCATATATATATATATATATATATATATATATATATATATCCAAGTATAGGATTGGTGTATACGGAATAAATTCCAATAACCAACAATACTATTCTCAAAAGAGTGCTCAAGAGTAGTGCGAATATAACTATTTATTTAAAAATTATAACATAAACGTTATAAAATCACTACAATATTTATGTTATCATTTTAAATAAATAATAATAATAATAATATATATATATATATATATATATATATATATTATGAAATGGACAAAGTCCGACAATTATTTAAAGACATTTTTGTTAACATTCTTTTTATAGATACAAGTATTTAATAAATTCTCTGTTTATGATAAACAGTATTAATTAACATTACCGACCTGAAGTCCGAGAAATTTTTATTTCGACAAAAACATTCAGGTCGGTAAATCTTATTTAATACTGTTTATTATAAAACGTTATAAAAATTATCTATAAAAAATTATTTTTATTATTATTTTAAATATAATATAAATATTGTAGGATATATATATATATATATATCTGAATTTATATATAATTAAATAAAATATATATATATATATATTTATATATATATATATATATATATAAATATGTTGTAATGGTTCCAACGAGAGAAAAGATGTATATTATTAGAAATGGAAAAACATAAGTCCTTCTAGTCTTTTGTCTTAAATTATTATGGATTAATTTTCATTTTTAATGTTAAATATTCCCCATATAAAATGGCAATCCCAATTTTCTTTCTTGAATTGTCAATGAAGAGTTTCGTGAAGGTCATAAAAAATTATGGTTATCGGCATTCTTTTAAGTTTTAGTAAAATCTGTTTTATTTTGTGTGTTTGTCAGCATGCGTGTATATATTCCTTCCATACTAACGAGAAGTAAACTTATTTTACTTATAAATACGCACATACACACTATCCACCACAAGTACACACACTTATTTACCAGTTACATGGACAACACATGTATATACACACACACACACACATTTAGTTGTAAAATATACATACATAAATGTTGTGTGTTATATATATATATTCTCGTGTCTCCTGTAATAGTATATGTATATATATATTTCACTGTTGTGCAATATTTCTGGTTTAAATTTGTTATAAGTTTTTTTGTAAATAAAGTAATTGTCTGTTTATATATCGGCATATATTATACCCTGGTTATTTATGTGTTGTGATACAAAAATCAATTTATATACCCTGTTGTTCAGTTGTTATGATATATATGAACATTTTTGTGCATTTAACGAATAAACTACATTTTTGGAGTTGCAGTTTAAATTTATTATGAATGTTTTTTTGGGTTTTCAAAAATCATCTTTTTGTTATTTTAACTCCCTGTATTTTGTGTTGACTAAATTTAGATAGGTTAAAAGGTTTAAAATATTTTGTTTTGGTTGTTTTAGTATATTAAAAATAAATAGAAATAAATTTTCTGGGTTGTTTTTGTTGAAGACACTTATGCTTTAATGATGTTTCTTTTATTGTAGTTGGTCTAGAGGAATTTTTTCCTTTGAGTGTTGTGTGTGTGTGATTTGTGTGTTTGTGTGTGTGTGTAGGGGTGTGTGTGTGTCTTTAAATGAACGTATTGTTGGGTGTCTGTGGGTTTGGATCTGTGATTATGTGGTTTTTTTTATTTCTAATTAAAAGTAATTCGTTTTATATTCTTGCAAAGATATTTTGCCCATGATGTTCCAAAATTATCTTTACATTTTGAATATTCCATAATTAAATTTTTATGATTAGTGGCATATGTTTATAATAGGGTTTTATATATATATATATATATTAATATAAACTCTTTATGAATTTATTTCTGGATGGTTCTCCTGTATAGGCTACTGATGTCAAAAGTTTTTCGACGTATGATTGGATATCCTTTCAGTTCATTTTTTTATGTATGTTGCAATATTTGTCTATTAGGTTACTAGGTTTGCTAGTGGACAATAATGGGTCCACTGGGGTTTGGGGATATTTGGTGTATGTTCTTTCTTTTATTTTCCCAAGAAATGTTGCATTGATTTTTTGTACAGTTTATTAGAAATCAGGACTTTTTATACATACAGAAGTTTTGGATGTTTGGTTCCTATCCTCTAGTGTTTTAGAAAAATGTTCTGTCTTTTAACCACGTCAAGTCTAACTCTAGTCTTTGTCTACCGTTTTATCCGTTTTCAAAAATATATTTATCTCGTTACATTATTGTTTTTTTACTAGTGCTCATCACAAGTCTCGGTTCAAATTCCTTGTCTTTTTGAAAATCTACTATATATTGCTAAGGACAAATTTTAGGCCCAATTTCAGTAGGTTGATTTCTGTCATTTGTAATGTATATGTAGATAGGTTTATTATTTTGGGTTTTTGTGGGGCTTGTTCGGACTGGGGCTTCTAAAAAAATGATTATTTCTTTTAATATTTTGGGTTTTCGTACCTTTTCGTTAACATATATATATATATATTAGAGGTTTGTGATAATCAAATAGGTCTTTTGTATAAAAAATTATAAAAGACAGTACCAATTTTGTTTGAAATAAATTATTACCCAGTATTGTTTAGTGTGTGTGTTTGTGTGTGTGTGTGTGTGTGTGTGGTGTAGGATGACCTGGGTTTTTAGCAAAGTTTTTTCTGTTCCCTGTATGATTATTTCTTTATAATATATATTATATTAATATAATGGCATTCGTTTTTCGACGTATGATTGCCTTTCAGTTCAGTTTTTATGTGAAATTTTTGGTGACAATAATTGATTTCCCAAGAGGATTTCCAGGAGGATGCTTTAACCTATTAAAATTTTCAGTCAAGATAAGGTTCTTTTGAAACCTCTACCATTTTCCTTCGTCTTTTCAACAGGTAGAGAGGTTTTACACCTGTTCCCTGTTTAGGAACCTTTGTAGATTTTCAGGTTCCTTTATTACCACCTAGACCCTTTTTAATGGCATTAATGTTGCCAGGGGTGAATTTTAAACTTGAACGTCTTTGGAAACCGAAAATTCCGACCTAGTCTCACATTCTGCTGTTACTTGGCGCGTGGATAAATACTTACTGAAAAGATGAACAGTTCGCATAAATGAAATGTAGTACAGAAATTTGACGCAACCGTTTGTGAGCGTTACAACTTTGGGAGCTAGTGTGCAAACAGCAGGTAATTTTACGGTGATTACTAGGTACCGAGATATGTAAGGTTAAAGGTTAAATTCTATGTGTGTACTGGACTCTCCCTAGGGTCAAGGAACTCAATTCTTAGACCCAAGAGCCAGACATATCATTTGATTAGAGTGGTAAAGTTTCGTGCAGAAGCAATCACAATTTTTGGAAGAGCCGAATACAGAGAACAGTGTGCACAAGGTTCCCAGACGACCCTCCGCAGGTTTTGAATTCAGAGTTTTCCTTCTCCTGTTCACCACCCAAGGATATAGGACCCAGTCTACCTTGCTTATTTAACCATAGCTGGGGGGGAGAAGAGATGGATTCATACCTTTCCCAAGGGTATTAGTACGTAAGTGAATGTAATGGATTCAACTGGAAAGTCAGTCAGTCACTTATGTGCCATGTGTGATACACACGTAGGCGATCATGTATCTTTCGATACGCGACTGACGAGGCATATTTTTCCCGAAATAGGTTGCCATTTCTTTCTATGGTAGACCAGTTACCATCCAAGGCTATAGAACTCGATTTGTCCTGCTATTTACCCATAGCTGGAGGGAGAAGAAGAGGATTCACACCTTTCCCAAGGGTGTTAGCACGTAAGTGAATCTAATGGATTCGTGTGGAATTCGAACTCGGCTCTCCGATTTCCCAATCTAAGCCGCTATCCATTCTTCCATCTGCATGTGTATGTATATGCATATTTATATGCGTGTGCGCATATGTGAATTTATATATGTGTCAGCGTGCATCTGTTGTTTCATGTAATTGTGTGAATGTGTAAATTTGTGTGTGCGTGTTAAATGTCGTAAAATTTACAGGAATGCATTATAAAATATAAATCTTCTTCTTCTATGTGTCGTTTCCCTGCAGGGCAATCATGGCTCTCCACAACTTCCTGTCCTTTGTAGATCTTAGTAAATTTTTGTATTTATTTCTCCTAATCCCTTTTCTGCCATCCATTTTTCACTTGCTCGTTAGGCAGGAGTTATGTACTATTTTCCTCTGTCCCTCTTGCCTTCAAAATGTCCTGTACGTGTCAAATTTTAGTATGTCCCCTAGAAACTTCATCTGTGTGTGAGAAACGAAATGCAGACGTGGCTGCTCACCGCTATTGATAACTGTACCCGCCCCCGTCGGTCAAAAAGACGACGTTTAGTGAGCTGTCTCTGCAGAAAGAAAGAAAATGGCCGCCCTGTCGGCTGATTATATTAATCTACTGTATTTAAAAAATACAATTGTGGCACAAGGCCGAAAGGGAAGTGGGGAATGGTTGGTCGTCATTGACTATCATACACCTAGCTAATCTGATTCACGACCAATTCATTCTTAGAATTGACTCAATCACCGCAGGAATACATCCTTCACCATTCACTCCAACATATACCTCAATACCGCACATTCACTGGAATCTTACGAATCTTACGTGACATAAAAATTTGGTAATATACAAATTGTCATTTTTTGTTTTTTCCCTCTTTTTTGCAGGGGAAGAGGATACATCCAAATACAGTGAGTCCCCCATATTCGCGGGGGTTAGGGACCAGAACCGGCCGCAAATAGTTAGAATACGCGAATACTTGTAACCCCCACCCAAAAGTGCTTAATAATATATATATATATATATATATATATATATATATATATATATATATATGTGTGTGTGTGTGTGTGTGTGTGTGTGTATAAACACGAACAGTTGAAATGCTTTTGAATTTACAGAAACACACATACATACTCAAAGATAACTTAACTCCCTGAAGATGGTGTGTGTGTGTATATATGTGTGTATGTAATATATATATATACATATAATACATATATATATATATGTATGTATGTATGTAATATATATATACATATAATACATATATATATGTGTGTGTGTATGTATGTAAACACGAACAGTTGAAATGCTTTGAATTTACAGAAACACACATACATACTCAAAGACAACTCCCTGAAGATGGTCTCAGATGAGATTGAAAGCACTTTGGAAAATAAAAACTATTTGAAAGAATATTTTGGTATTTTTCTTAATCAATTTTCTAAGGCTATCAAGAAGTTAATCTGCGAACTTAAATGGATCACAACGAAAACTAATCTACATGATATGTCTAAATTATTTTACCAAACCTATCATATATATATATATATATATATATATATATATATATATATATATATCAGTGGTTCTCAAATGTTGCGCTTAGATGCACTTACGCGCCTTGATCCACTGATGCGCTCTGGAAATTGTCTAGGTGCGCCCTGGCATTCCAGAGAAATATGTGTCCAGATATAAGAAATAAATATATAAATATAAGAAATATATATATAAATATTTCATGAGAAATCAGGAAGGAAGGGATTATCGACAGTAAATAAAGCAATTAGTACTGATAGAATAGAACTATTACATATAATGACGTTCCGCTTGTATCCAAGAATGCCCAAACATTGAAGAAATCGCTAAGACTCATCAGCCTTCATGTTTCTTATAAGCACAAAAATGAATAAACTTAAGGTATGTTTCATTTTATATTTTTATTGCATTATTTGTTTTCTGCAATATTTGACTTCATTATAAAATATTTTCCAAAATTTGCATATAGCGGGCCTACAATTATTTGTAGGATTTTAACTACGCCCCGACTTCAAAACGTTTGAGAACCACTGATATATATATATATATATATATATGTGTGTGTGTGTGTGTGTGTGTGTGTGTGTGTGTGTGTGAATGTAATATATATATGTATATATACATATAATACATATATATATTTGTGTGTATGTATGTATGTATGTAAACACGAACAGTTGAAATGCTTTACAGAAACACATATACATAGTCACAGATATAATTTTTGTTTCAAATCCAATTAAACTTTAAGTCAGCTAATCTTTAAATAAAGTTTCAGAAAATTATATTTTCTTTTTTAAATATTTTTAATAAAGAAAATTGCGTTTTGCTGAAAGATTTTTAATTATGGCTAAAAAATGTCTAAAATCAGATATTTTTAGCAATTTCATCAAAAACATAATTCCAAATAATTTAAATTAATTATGAAATACAGCAAAGTATTTTGCTTATTGGAAATATTAAATTTAATTTAATAGCTTGGAATTAAAACGAAAATAAAAGCTTCAAGAAAGTTTTTTTTTTTTTTTTTTAATTAATTCTAAATCTCACGTATTGATTTCTTTGGAGGTACCTACTTTTATCTATTTTTTATGAATTTACTGACTGCTATATACCGTACCTAGGAACACTAATGGCTTTGTCCCAACCATCATAAATACGTAGGATACTATTGTAAGTAGGGGTAATATGCTGTCTAAGCTGGCAGCGTGGGAAGCACTTGCTGTGTCGAACTCTCTGCTTTTGAGAAGAGAGGAACCCGGACCAGGCTATGCTGAAGGGCAGAGTCTCGTCCGGGAAAGGTAGACAGATACCTGATCCCGCGTATGCAGAGTCTACGGAAATTTTTGCCCAAGCCCACGTGCTCGGATTTCCCCACATTAAATTTAGCCTTGTGCCGCATCCTACCTCGTGGGGAGTCTGGTAAATATCGTAATATGCTGTCTAAGTAGTCCACCGCAAGCAGTGGTTTACCTATTTCATGCCGCTTTGGCGAGTATTGTATTTTGTTGATGTTATAAAGATTACCATTTCATTTCCAACCTCCGATTTGGTTATTCTTCATTCAGTAACCCTTTCTAGGTTACAACAGATAGATAGATAGATAGATAGATAGATAGATAGATAGATAGATAGATAGATAGATAGATAGATAGTGAACAGACTGAGATAGATAGATTGATAAAAATCAGACTGTAAACAGAGAGAGGTATACAGACACACTCACATGAATGCACACACGCAAATATACTTTTTTATTGACTGAAGTGGAAATGGTGTTTATATATCAAAGTACAATTTGGGTTAAGATGTGTTTACCGATGAGAAACACGATCTCGGGCAGGAGATGTTTTAAATTGGGTCATTAGAAAAGACAATGAAAAAATTACCTAAATAAAATTTTATCGGTTAAAAGTTAAAATAGAGCTTACTCAGGCTACGAGATATTTGGTTTTATTCAACAGTATTTGTTTTGATTAAAAGGTTGAATCAATGTTTAGATATCCCAAAGTATAATTTGGGGAAGAGAAGAATTCGTGATTGAGATAAGGTAAATAGTTGAGAATCAGTTTATATGTAAAGGGATAGTTTTTGGCACCTCATGATAATCGCGTGTCGGGCCAAGGGTCGATTCATGATCAACCAGATTCATCTTGTAAACGCATAGTTAGACGGAAGAGGCGAGACGGGAGAGAGAGTTGGGGAACGAGACCATCGTCGAGAGAGTCACGAGAGATTTTCGGGAGAATTAGAGAAGGAAGACTGCCCCTGTTCTGAGAAGTCTGTATGAGACTGGACTACTAGTCATAAACCCACCCCAGGCGATTCAATACGCGTTTATCACACGAACCCCTCTCTGTTGGGAATTCGCTGATGCATTTTTGTCTTTTTTTTTCTTTTCTCATTTATGTTAAATGTTTTTATTCTCCCTGTAACCCTGTTCTGATGTTATCTTCTTATATAAAAGACGTCAATATTTCCCCCATTGTTGTCTGGCTTCTGCAGTTATTATTTCTTGTTTTATTTTGCTACAATCTAAACTTCCTACCGCCAACTCTCACAGCCGTGTCCACACCCCCAGTCGACCGTGAACGCATGGACAACACCCCGCTTACTGAATCTAAAAACTAACACAGCGTGGGCAGTAAGCAGGACTTGACCAGTTGACCGGTCGAAATAATCTACGGGTACTCAGAGACCGTACAGCCAGTTACTCCTAAGTTCGGTTCGGACCGAGTGGACACCTCAACCCAAAGAGGAAGACGCCGGAGGTTGAGGAGCTGGGGACGAAGTGGTAGAAGACATAGAAATCAAGATAGATGAACATAGACAGAGAGATAGTTAAATAGATATATAACCAGACATAGATAGATAGATAGATAGATAGATAGATAGATAGTGTAATATACCATACCACTAACCGGTATGTCCCAATCCTCATTAATACGTTGGACACTATTGTAAGGAGATGGTAATATGCTGCTTAAGTAGTCCACTACTAACAGTGGTTTACCTACTTCACGTCGCTGGCGGGTATTGTATTTTGTTGAGGTTATAAAGATTACCATTTCATTTCCAACCTCCGGTTTGGTTATTCCTCATTCAATAACCTTTTCTAGGCTACAACAACAGCTGTTTCCTTATAAGGAAACATTTGTCATCCATTGATCAAGCAGCTAGTACTGCTGTCAGTTGCAATTTATAAAATCTTTCTCTTAAAACAAGTTTCCAGGAAAATAGGTTTCTCAAGCCCAGTAGCGGTTATCACTTTTTCCAGTACTGATTGGGATTTCCTTCCTAACCTTTTATTTAAAGTCGTGTGGAATGTCAACATCTTGATTATGTCATTATTTTCTTTTTGATTTACATGTGTGTTATGGTCCAATTACCTCGCACCGCAGTTATGGTCCAAGGTTAGAACCAAAGAAGAACAACATGAACCCAAGAGTAGAATAACAAAGATCTATTACAACAGAAATATAGTACAAGAAGTTGAAGTTGTTAATAATGACTGTCCGTCTGGTTTAGAGTGAACTAATATTGTCTCGACTCGTTACACCATTCATTAGGTATCTAGCCACCACCCCCACGAGGGTTGCATGTGGCACAAGGCCGAGTTTAATCGGGTTTACTGGAGCCCGTAGGCTCACTAAAAATATACCCTTTGAACCCGCCTGGGGTTCAGGGCCTGTCAACTCCCCGGATGAAACCCTGCCCTTCGGTAAAGCTTGTTCGTTCCTCTCTGCCAAAGCAGAGAGTTCAACAGTCATGACCTGGTGCTCGTTACATCATTCATTCATTATACCTCTTGAGAGGCGCAGTATTTATAGTGTCAGGAAGAGTCCATTATCGTTATAGGTAAGTTCCCATAACAATGTGCTATCCATTTTAGTTGTTACTGCTCTTGGTAGTCCTCAAGCTACATGGTTTCTGTTATTTGGTACAGTTCTTTGCTTGGAATTCTGTAATGTCAGTTCGTGAGTTTCGAAGAATAATTTTCTTTTCTTTTTCAATTCGTTTTTTGCTTTAACTCTTCGGCTCAGGAAAGATGGCTTCCTCAACTTTAAAACGAACAAATACAAACTTCCTTTTTATGAAACACCGAGCGGGATCAAACTGATTATGTTAACAGATCTCAGTGTCGGCAATATTCGTGACATTATGCACCAAATCTACAGTTCGGTAAGTACTTTTTTTTTGTTTATCCCTTTCTTCTTATTTCCAGCATCCGTCTGTAGAACCACATCTCTGGCACCTTAACTCTTTCCCTTTTATGTGACTTTGGCTATCATGGCTCTCTCCACAACATCCTGTCCTCTGTAGCTTTTAATAATGTTTACTTTTTACTGTTCTTCCATTTCCTGATCTGACATCAACTTTATTAAGTAGGTTAGTAAGTGTCAAATTTACCCTTTGAGTATCCAATTCTTAAAGCCCTCTTCCGCCATTAAATGTCTCCCAAAATTTCCAACTGTCGCTTACGATTAGTGTCCTTTTTGCTTCCATTTTCCTCCTGCAAGAAGCAAATTCAAACCTCTATATAAATAAATGCTAATGTCAGTGTGTCACTGTGTCACCCTTATTCCACTTTACTCCTAGAGGCCGTAGCCCAACATATCATACCATTTTGGAATCAGGCCGACTTCGTGAGCAAATTGAAAACAGTCCGGGTTGGATCCGGACCCGCAATCCTGATATTGTGGATTCTCAAGTTTTTATTACTGCGATTGTTTCGGATTCCGCCATCTTGACTTCTACTGGTAAAAACAGTTAAAGGGACACAACTCTCGAACTTTCAATAGCTCATATTCAAATAAAAGAAAATTACTGTTCTCAAATGACAGTGTTTCAAAATAACAATTTCCGTGTTTTCAACTTTGCTCCCAGAGGCTGTAGCCCAACATATCAAACCATTTTGAAATCAGGCCGACTCTGTGAGCAAATTTAAAAAATTGGGGAATAACTGAAATTAATTTAGAAATCCAGCGGAAGTCACCCATGAAATAAAAATAATTGTTTGTGCGGAAAGTAAAGACCTACGCACATCAAATTGTCTTTAAATTAAGTGACAGGAACCCCTGGTAGCCCGTGCCTTAAAGAAATACAAAACATTGTACTCACAAGTACAGCCCACACCTTACGAAGGGATTTACCTGTGTAAAATAAGTGCGTTCTTTTTTGGGGGGTGGGGGGTTGTCAAAACTGCTTTGTGGAAAATGTCATGATGCTATTTCTGACCTTAGGTCTCTGGTCAGGACCTGGAAAGAAATGAGTATAAACCAAAAGTCAAAAGAAATAAAACAATAATAATAATAGACCATATTATCTCAGGATGCCCGGAACTAGCAAAAAAAATGAATATACCCACAGACTTAACAAGGTAGCGACGTATGTGCAATGGAAGATATGCAGGAAGCACAAAAACGAAACCACTGAAAGATAGTATGAGTACCAACCAGACACAGTTACCCAAAATAACGATGTAACTATCCTCTGGGACATTCTAATTCAAACTGACAGGGAAATAAAAGCCAACAGACCTGATAATATCATAAAAGACAAGAAATTCAGAAAGTGTATGTTTATTGACATATCAATATCATCTAAGAGAAATTGTCCAAATACAAAGACCTGGAGATCGAGATTAACAGGATGTGAGGAATGAAGACTGAGACTGTACCAATAGTAATCGGAGCACTGGGCCTCGTGAGAAAAGGAATGGACAAGGTAATATCAACATACAAGTTGCGCAGAAGATCGCCCTACTAGGAACATCTCATATACTAAGAAAAGTGCTATCAATTAAATAACAATTCTCATATAGAGCCTAAGGACCATAGTTTAGACCAGGCTCTACAAGATACAAAGCAGGAAACATAAAATACACATATAATAATAATAATAATAATAATAATAATAGGAATCATTGCGCAAACTGAGCGTGTCTCCGTAAGTAGTTCCCGTGCGCAGTAATTGAGAAATTTAGACAAGAAAGATCAGTTTCGAGTCTTCCGCGCTTAGCTTTCCGCAGCGAATGTATGCAAACGACGCGAGTAATGGCGGCTACCAACGACGCGATTGAATCCAAACTTTCACTGTCGATAACTCCAAAACGGTAGATTTTACCAAATTTATCAAGCCAGATTCGAATGGAGCATGTATGTATTTTGGAAATTTTTAATGCGAACTGAGTGCAGGTGTTACACTGCAAAATAATGCAATCACGCGCGGAAGCTTACTTAGCTAAGACCCTTTTTACTGATCTTCCTATCTTCTTACTCGTCTCAATTACTGCGCGAAACCAAACGGAGTCTTTAGACACTTTTGAAAGTGAAGCTTTTATTGAATTCTTTGTTTTTAATTTGTTCAAGTTATTTAGAAAAGCAATGATTTTTTTTATAGTGAAGCTGTAATAATAATGAATTCTTGTTTAAATAATAAGACAAATTTTAAAAGGTAGCCTTTCTGCAATTGTCATTGCTATTTTGTAAATAATCATGCTTAAATAATATTGCTTAAAAAAATTGTTCATGTTATTATTAAGTCCTTTCTAGAATTAGTTTTTGTAAATAATTATGCTTTTTAAAACACCAAAATTTAATTTAAAAAATTGAATCATAAAATTGTTCATGCTATTATGTTCTTTCTAGCACTGTTTTTTTTTTTTTTTGTAAATAATCATGCTTTTTAAAACCCAAAATTTTGGGTTAATTTTTACATTTCGCACATTCATTTTAAATTAGAGTTTGCGCATCGCGTGCGCAATAATCAAGACAAGTGAAGCTTCCGCGCATGATTTCTTTCTTTTTATGTGCCGTGTCCCTTCAGGACGTAGGCGATCTTGGCCCTCCACCTCCGCCCTATCCATTGCAGCTCTCAATAAGTTTCGTCCCTCTGGCACTTCCCCCAGACCTCGGTCTGTCATCCACTTGCTTAAGCCCTCCAGGCATGTCATGCGTTACTATCCCTTGTTACTGTTTCCCTCTATTCGACCTGTGAGTATCAGATTCTCCAGGCCCTCCTTTCTCATTACGTGTCCCAGAAACTTCAACTCGAGGCAAACGTATGTAGACAAAGTGAGTAATGGCGACCGGGCTGTAGCCGTGACGCGAATGAGGCCGAACTTATATTGTCGATATAACTCCTACCTAAACGGTAGAATTTCCGCAAATTTTTACTGTTATTTTTTAAATAAGCATGGAAATTTACATCAACAAAATGGAAATTTTTATTATAATTGATTTCCTGGGCTTAATCTGCAAATTTACTTTTTACGCTAGAAAAGACCCCCAACTTAATAAAAAAAAAAACAAAAAAAAAAACAAGGTTTTAAAGTCAAATTGTTTATGTTGTTATTATTAAGAGGAAAAACCAAATGGCGGTCGAGATGTAACCGAGACACAAAAATAACACACAACTAAGTTTATCGATTCCCTCAATAAACACTAAACAGTAGGTTTCCGCAAATTTTTAATGGTGTTTTTGGAATATTCAGACTTTCTTACATCAGAAATGATGATTCTTTTTAAAATTGGTTTCTGGGTCCAAAGCTGGAATTTTTTTTTTTTTACATCCTAGAGCAGAAAAATAATTTTTATTAAACGATTTCAATTTCATAAATATCAAAATCACGACATAAAATAAAAGTTAAAACCGGCAAGTTAGAATGGCAAGGGAGGTAAGTGAAATTTCAAAGTAGGAGTTATCTCCCTTGTCAGGAAAGCAGCAACCCTTAATTTTATCTGAACAATAAAGAAAAAAAAAATTTTGTTTCTTTGTTTTCATTTTTTTTTTTTAATCATCTCACCCCAAGCAAAAAAAATGTCACTAAGGCACCAGGGGTTAGTGGAAGGGAAAAAGAATGAGAAGATTTTAGTGAGAAGAAAGGGCAATAAAAAAAAATGGAATTCAGGAAAAGAAAAGAATTATGGTAGTGATTATCCTAGTTATGGATAAATAGTAGGCCTATGTGTTAAATATATAATATATATATATATATATATGCATAAAGGATTACGTTTAATTATTATACAAATATATATATATATATATATACATATATATATATATATATATATAAATAAATATAATATATACATATATAATATATATAAATATAGACACATATATATATATATATATATATAAATAAATATGTAATATATACATATATAATATATATAAATATAGACATATATATATATATATATATATGAAGAAAAATTTGGAAAAAACAAACAAAAATCCTTAAATGCAATTATGTTATTTAAAATGAATGAAATGTCAACGTCACATTGCTGTCACATGGGTGACGCTTTCAAAACGTATTCCTAAAAAATTTTTGATTATTTTGAATGAAAAAGAAATTATGTGACGACAACGTGACCATGCTAAATGGAAAGCTGATCATTTTAAAAATTTTCAATTTATCTTTTTGGATAAAACTTTTTTTATGTCATCGTCTTTGTCAATTGAACTGAATTGTATTTTAATGAATATTGTCCTGAAAGGTTTATTAAAGAAACGTCAGATATCGACATTCGTTGTTTTTAAACAACATAATTTGATCAGAGTTTTGTTTGTTTTTCCAAATTTTCTTCATTCTCGGACATTTCATTCATATATATATATGTAAAACATATATATAAATATATATATATATATATATAAATATATATAAATATATATATATATATATATATATATATATATAAATATATATATATATATATATATATATATATATATATATATATATATATATATATATATATATATATATATATATATATATATAAATATATATATATATATATATATAAATATATATATATATATATATATATATAAATATATATATATATATATATATATAAATATATATATATATATATAAATATATATATATATATAATAAATATATATATAAATATATATATATATATATATATATATAAATATATATATATATATATAAATATATATATATAAATACCTATATATATATAAATATATATATATATATATATATAAATATATATATATATATATATTTAATATATTTTATATATATATATTTTCCAATATATATATATAAATATATATCATCGGATATATATATATATAAATATATATATATATAAATATATAAATATATATATATATATATATATATATATATATATATATAAATATATATATATATATATAAATATATATATATATATATATATAAATATATATATATATATATAAATATAATATATATATATATATATATATATATATATATATATATAATATATATATATATATATATATATGTATGTGATGTGTGTGTGTGTGTGTGCAGGATGTGTGTGACACACTTTCGACGGTTGCACTAAAATTTACATGCACATGCTCCAAGTTGCTTAGGAAGGCCAAGACAGACTTTACATTTCCCAACTCCCATCACATAGTGGAAATAATGGATTTTTTCATGCTTCTATGGCAGTTTTTCATGTAGTTTGCGGCCATTTTCTACTGGCCAGAGTGAGAGCCTATAGCTGGCTGCCACAAATAGGCAGGAAGATTCTATTTGCCAGCGTGAGAGCCAACAGCTGACTGACAAGAATGTTAACTAGCATGCTAGCATGCAAAAAAATCAATAGCTGCATTCGTCACAAATGGGAAAATTTAAATCTGCATGGCACTTTACTACAATTGGCTCATTCGCTTGCTTAAACTCAGCATTGATTCTGATTCCGCAGAACTGGGTTGGGTGTGAGAAAAAAGTATTTGATGTTAACATTCTTTTCCATTCAGTTTTTTTCAATTTACAAGTTAAAAAGCTGATCATTTTGTACATTTATTTGGTTCTTTTCTTTTTAACAGATTTAATATTTTGTATAGGCTTAGAAAAAATTTGAGTGTGAGATGAGCAAGAAATCTGACATGTAACAATATCAATACGACCCAAAAGGCACTCCTTTAAAGGCAAGAAGGGCAAAAATATTTTTAAGTCAAGTGATAGCGATTGCTGTATGAGTCGTATGATTTTTGAATCAAACACGGGCAATGCTGGGCCATAGTGCTAGTATGTAATATATATATATAAAATAAATATATAATATATATATATATATATATATATATATATATATAATATATATAAATAAATATATAATATATATATAATATATATATATAATATATATAAATAAATATAATATATATATATATATATAAATAAATATATAATATATATATAATATATATAAATAAATATATAATATATATATATAATATATATAAATATATATATAATATATATATATAATATATATAAATAAATATATAATATATATATATATATGTATATAAATATGGGTTAAATAGAGTCACCAACTCGCAATTTGCCTAGTTTGGTGAGTATATCTACAACCATGAAGACATAGTCAATCCAGGAGGGGTTTCCCCTAACACAAGCAAGAAAGCTCTAGATTTGCATTTGGAACTGAAATATAAATATTAAAATAAAATATGGCTGATGCTAACCTCCAGGAAACTAACTCACAGTAGCTTCTCAGGCTAAAATTTTCTGCCAACATCAAGTGGAAAGATTAAATCAATTGCTACAAACGTTGTTTCACTGTGTCGTTCCAGACAATTTTTCTCTTTCAGAATCCATCTTAGATATTTATAAGTCTTACATTCATGCTTTGAATATTGCTGCCACATCTGGTCAGGTGCTTTTGCTATGTATTTAAAATCTCTTGAGAAAAATTAAACAAGAATCTGCAATGTCATTGGTCCTGACCAGGCATCTCAGCTTCAGTCCCCTTCCCACTGCCATAACGTAGCTTCTCTGTACCATTTCTACAGATAATTTCATGGTAATTTTCCTGATGAACTTTCCTCTTTGGTAACTTGCCTTTATGAATTTAAGTGAAGTCGTAGATTACAGTTGAAATGGCTAGAGGTAACTGTAAGTTCTATGCTAACAGTTTCTTTCCTTGCACTTCTCACTTGTGGAGCCTACTTCCAGCTTCACGTTTTCCTGTCAACTTTGATCTTCAAAAATTTCAATGCAATGTCAATCGTTATCTTCTGTCTTTTTAATTCCTCTTCTTTTATCGTCCTCTCTCCTCAATAGAATTTTTTCTTGTAATCCTTAACACTTAGTAACCCTTTGACTCTCAATGGATTTATAGCCTTTGTTCGGGGGTGGGGGTGAAGTGATTAAAAAACAAAAATAATTAAAAATCATCACTGAAACGCTTCTGTATTCTCATAACATGACGCGTGATTACCTCCCTTGGACCAATCGCAACCCTGTCGTCTTTTTCAGGTTCATTTGCAGAAGATTCATTTTAAGAATAAATCGTTGTGCAGCTCTTGTTAACAGACCATTACTACTGCTACAGCGACAGTAATACCCAACATTTTTGACCTTGTGTCATACTAGGCAAATCTAATTATCTCTTACTGTCTCACGTTGAAAGAATGGTTAGTAAGCCTCATATACAACTATTACAACTGTCTTGCTTGAGTTCTGTCATAACTGCCAAGTTCTCTCTATATACTGTGCTGTTCGATAAAAGTGACTCACCTGATTTTTTTTACTTAAAAATTTTTTCGCTTATTGTTTTTGGGGTCAAACTAATTTTTAATCTTACTAATATAAAGACCCCTTCCCGAGAAAATCACAAAATGAACGTTATCTTGAACCAACACACTTCAAGATCTTTTTACATTAATGCAATTAACTCCATGAAACTTTTTTGTATGAAATGTAAATAAAAAAATCAAGAAATGCGAATAAAATATAAAATTGTCATTAGAAATCATGAAATGGGAATGAAAAAATTATGAAATGGGAAGAAAAATCCTAAAATGAGAATAAAAAATAATAAAATTGTCATCAAAAATTATAAAATGGAAATAAAAATAATGAAATTGTCATTAGAAGTCATGAAATGGGAATCAAAAAAATAAAATTTTCATTAGAAATCATGAAATGGGAATGAAAAAACTATGAAAATGGGAAGAAAAAAATAATAAAATGGGAATAAAAAATAAAATTGTTATTAAAAATCATAAAAGGGGAATTAAATTTTATAAAATGAAATGGAAAAATCCATCCGTAAATGGGAATAAAAAAATATCATCAAACGGTAATTGAAAATTAAAAAATGGGAAACCAAAATCCCTGAAAAAATGAAATTGATATAAAAAAAAAAACATGTAACCATTAAATAGAGGACAAAAATCATAAGATAAAAAACAAAAATCATGAAAAGAGTATCGAAAATTATGAAATGTGAATCAAATTTCATAGAATGTGAATCAAAATTCATGAAATGTGAATTGAAAATCTCAAAAAGAGAATTAAAATGACAATCAATAAAATGTGAATTAAAAACAAACAACTTTATTATGTTCGAAATATTTATTAAGAAAAAATATCTATAAATTAAAACAATAAATTATAAATCATATTTGTGTCATGTCAATTGGTAAAGTATTCCAAATGATATCAAAAGAATGACAAGATATGCTAATGAACTGCTTAGGGTGTCAAATATTGTCTGAAAATAAAATTTATTTTTTGGCTGAGTCATTACTTCAAGGCACTCATCTTCAGCTTCCCCTTCAACAAGATAAACGGACAAGCAAATCACATATGCAGTGTTTGGTCGAAGGCCCCGAAGGGTATACGTGCGAGAAACAGCTGAAAATGGAAGGGTGACATGGAATTCCTTATGGCCAAACAATCGATACTTAACATGGAAAGCTGTAATCCTGTTGCACATATGACCGCAATCCCACATCAGGCGTATAACAGTTGCAGCTGATTCGACCTGCACCAGGTCAATTCTTATTTTTGTTGATAAGCTTTCTCCTTTCTCATCTAAAAGGCTGACGTCATGATCAGAGTCACCATGGAGACAATAAAACATATCACTTGAAAGGACGTCCCAAAACTCTCCAACTAAATTCTCAGGCGAGGCACAGGCGGGAACAAAATTCGGATGGTCAACTTTTAAATACATTAGCATATATTCTCGAGTATCGAAAAACTCTTTCAACCATTTTAATCGACAGTCACAGTGAAAAGGGTTGCCCCCTAAGAGCAGAACCTCTTGCGGGTATAAACTGGATTTCGATTCAATGCCAATTGATTTTATTTGGTTGAAAGAAATGTCTAACCATTCCAGAACGCCAAATCCCAACGGAAATTTTTGCAACTGGTTATGCGCAAGAGAAAGATATTTTAGCAATAGGCATTTGCGAAATGTTTCTTTTCCGACATTTCTAATATTATTATATGAAAAATCGATATATTTTAAGACACAGAAGCGGTTCCCTATAAACGTCTTGTTTGATATTGACGTCAACTTGTTATTCTTAACCAGGAGATATGTCAGATACGGAAGTGACTTTAGTACGGATAACGATAGCTTTTTAAGTTTGTTATTAGATAAGTCTAAGAAATCCAGAGTTGGCAAGATAAAGCTTTTCTCGGTTTGAGATTTTGTTTTTTTGACAAAAACCTCCATTACATCACAGATTTTAATGACTGGCTTAGTTTCCAGAGTCGTAATTTGGTTGTTGTTAAGGTGAAGGCCTTTCAAAGCATATAAGTAAGCAATATCAAATAGATGGAAAGATTGGAAAAGGTTATGGTCCAGTTTGAGAACCTTCAGAGAATTGGGGAAAAACTTAGGTAATGTCCTGAGTTGATTGGATGATAAGTCCAAAATTTCAATAGTGTTTCCAATCACTCCGATAAAGGCGCTGTCGTCTATCATGTGGATAAAATTGTGGCTCAAGTTCAAACTCTGGAGATGGTACAGCGACGAGCTGAAAGAATTTTCCTTCACTTCAGCGATGTTATTGTATGACATGTCCAGCGCTCGGGTCAGTTTAGGGAGTTGTGGAGGCATTCCTGTAAATTCACAACGAATGCAGTAAACATTGTACCATCCATCACTGGTACGGAGTGCTGTGCATTTCCGTCGGAATGACGGTACGTCTAGTTTCTCTTCTTGACATTCAACCCTCGCTCCTGATTTTAAGATGTAAATGAAGAGGAAGAAGCGACAATATCTCATCATGGTACCAACATATCAGAAATATCCTGCAAAGATAAAGAAAGAATAAAGATAATCTGATGGAAATGTCGATGTTTTGTGTACAGACAACATTTTTCCAACTAGAATCTGATATATACCAACCCGTCCAAGGTAAGATGATAAACTACATCTGTGTCCTGGGTAAGACGATAAACTACATCCAGCAGCAAGGCCTTTGATCAGCTTTTGAGGAGTGTAGAAACACATCTTAATTGCTGGTGCTCCCAGATCCACCCTGACCCGGAGTGGTAGCACCTGTTAGGGTCCCAGCTATGGGTAAATAGTTAACCCCCAAAATGGGATCAAAACACTATGAAAGTGTAAAAATACATTTTAATACTAGAAATACTTTGTAAAAAAAAATTATTACCAGCAATAAATTTTTGAAGAAAAAATATTACCAGCAATAAATTTAAAAAAAAAAATTACCAGCTATGCATTTTTTGTAAAAATAAAAAAGATACTACCAGCAATAAATATCTTGTTGGCATAAAATAACCCGTTGAGGTTGATATGCCATAAAACAAACCAAACCATATACCAACAGGAGGAAGGCTTGGCTATGGGTTAACCATTATCACCAGTGATGGCAAACATATACATGGAATACTTCAAGGATATGCCTTTAGAAACAGCACCACTAAAGTCAAAAGTATGGCTGAGATATGTGAATGACACTTTCATACTCTGGCCACACTAGGAAACTGTAGAAATACTGTTGGGCCACATGAATGCGATAAAACCTTCAATATAATTCACAATGGAAGAAGAAAATAATAATCAGTTAGCCTTCATGGATGAGCTAGTAACTCAAACAGAGAATGAGTTAAAAATATCTGTGAAGCTAACCTTCACCAGAAAAGACTTCAACTTCAATTCTTACGATCTGAACAGTGTGAAGAAGGTGATCCTTCGATGCCTACAACACCGGGCAAAAATCATAAATGACGACTCAGACATATGCCAACAAGAAATAATCAGCATCAAACGAACCCTTCAGAATAACAACTATCCAACAAAGTATAGGTTAGGTTTTAAGTTCTAAGTTTATTCCAGAAACTGTCCATAGGAACAATGGCCTAGTGGGTAAAAACATTGTAAATTTAGTGACACAATGGCTGCGAATTCAATCCCTGGGTCAAGCAGTGTGTATGTGCACACTATACACAAGAAAAATTTTTTTTTCTGGAGGGGGTTAAATCCATGCAAAAAAAATTCAGAGGTCACAGTATACATAAAGTCGACTTATGCATGAATATATACAGTAAACATACATTTCCATCAGAATTTCTATGATGATTCATTATTTACACTATTTATATTTGAGGAGGCATGGTGGAGTAATGGATAGTGGCTCAAATTGAGGAAAAATTGAATTCAGATTCCAGTTGAATCCATTACATTCACTTACATGCTAATACCCTTGGCAAAGGTATGAATCCTCTTCTCCTCCACCCAGCTATAGGTAAATAACAGGACAGACCAGGTTCTATAGCCTTGGATGGCAAATGGTCTACCGCAGAAAGAAATGGCAAGCTACTGCAGGAAAAAAATCTGCCTTGTCCTATTTTAATAGTAAGTCTGATCAGTTTGATAGGGTCAAATTGGTGGTTGATCTAAAAAATGACGTAGAATCTGTTGTTAACTGGGGCAAGAAATGGCTTGTTAATTTTAATGCCTCCAAAATGAAACAGCTCTCTTTTAATCATCTTCAGTCTCTTATGTGCCATGCGTGATACACGCTTAGGCGATCATGTATCTTTCGATACATGACTGACGAGGCAGATTTTCTTTTCCTGCAGTAGATTGCCATTTCTTTCTGTGGTAGACGAGTCACCATCCAAGGCTATAGAACCCTGTCTGTCGTGTTATTTACCCATAGCTGGGTGGAGGAGAAGAAAAGGATTCATACCTTTCCTAAGGGTATTAGCACATAAGTGAATGTAATGGATTCAACTAGAAAATCAGTCAGTTAGTTATGTGCCATGTGTGATACACGCTTAGGCAATCATGTATCTTTCGATACATGACTGACGAGGCAGTTTTTTCCCCGATGTAGGTTGCCATTTCTTTCTGTGGTAGACCAGTTGCCATCCAAGGCTATAGAACCTAGTCTGTCCTGCTATTTACCCATAGATGGGGGAGAGAAGAAGAGGATTCATACCTTTCCCAAGGGTATTAGCACAGAAGTGAATGTAATGGATTCAACTGGAATTCGAACTCAGCTCTCAGATTCCTCAAACTGAGCCACTATCCATTACTCCACCGTGCCTCCTTTAATCATCTTTAATCATCTTAGAGAATCTTTTAAGGATACCTTTAGATTTCTCAATCTAACATTTTCCATTGATATGAAGTTGAAAGATTATAATGAATCAATTGCTACATCTACTGCTAGAAAAGTTGGTACTAAACAATTTTTCTTACGAGAATCTATCTTACGCATTTATAAGTCTACCATTCATCCACACATTGAATATTGCTGACACATCTGGTCTGGTGCTTCTGCTATGTATTTAGAGATTCTTGAAGAAGGATTTGCCATGTTATTGATCCTGGCATCTCAGCTTCCCTGAACTTTTTCTACAAGTATTTTCATGGTAATTGTTCTGATGAGCTTTCCACTTTGGTACCTAGACTTTGTGAATTTAAGTGCAGTACTAGATTGGCAGTTAGGTCTCATAATTTCACAGTTGAATGCTAAAAGTTTCTTCTCTCACACTTCCTGCTTGTGAAACTCTTTTTTGGCCTCTAAGTTTCCAGTCAACTCTGCGATGCTCATACAGTCTTTTCTGGATGTTTCACCGCAAACCCAAAACACATCAAAGCAGCGAAAAACATTGTTTAAGTGCTTTTCCACCTTGTCTCATCATCTTCACTTTCTGAACAAGAAGTAAGGAAACAGAGTGCAGCCATTTTGCACAGATTGACGCATGCTAAGTTATAACATTCTCATTCACTTCCATTGTTTATAGCAATGCTCGGAAGGAAAGTGTGTAGAGTGTGGTCATAGATAGATATGAATAAACTGAGATAGATGAATAAATATGAACAAACTGAGATAGATAACAGACAGACTGATATAGATAGATATTAATTGACTTAGATAATGAACAGACTGACATAGATATGTAGTAAATATACATTTGTGCAATTTAACAACTTAACAAGGTTAGCATCAGCCATGCTGGTGAAAAGCGGAAAGGGATCTCTCAGATGATTAATAGAGAGTAGTTTATTTTGATGCGTTAAAATTAACAAGTTCCAGTAAACAACAGACTCTAAGTCATTTTTGAGATCAGCTACCAATTTGACCTTATGGAACCAATCTGACCACAAGAATTTCATGTTGTTGAATCAATTCACATAAGACACAATTATTTTTAATTTTTTTTGGTGGTGGAGGCAGGGGCTATTAAAAATCTGTTATTTCTCAAATTATTCCACTAAAAATTAAACATTTTCAGACATGGACAATTATTCCAAATTTGGTTTGATTTGGTTTGTGGCATATCAATCTCAAAGGGTTATTTAATGTCAACAATTTATATAGATAGATAGATATAAATATGAATAAAAAAATGTATTCTTTGTAACATAAACACTTCGTAAATAAAGTTTCATTAAAACTTTTGTAATATTTTTTCCTTCAAAAATCTATGGCTGGTAATTTTTTTTTTCAAAAATGTGTTGCTGGTAATAATGTATTGCTGGTCATAATTTTTTTCTTCAAATATTTATTGCTGGCAATATTTTTTTTACAAAAAGTATTTCTGGTATTAAAATCTATTTTTACACTTTCATAGTGTTTTGACCCCAGTTTGTGGATTAATTATTTGCCCATAGCTGGGACTCTAAAAGGTGCTACCACCCCGGGTCACGGTGGACCTGGGAACACCAGCAATTAAGAGGTGGTTCCACACTCCTCAAAACCTCTTGATCAGAGGCCTTGCTGTCGGATGTAGTTTATCATCATACCCAGAACCATTCAAAATTTGGATAAGAGACATAAGAGAAATATTTTGTTAAACACAAAATTCATGTTTTTGTAATATTTCTTCTTTTTTTCTTTCTTTCTTTTTGTTCGTTGCCACTGTTTGTTTAACATAGATAAATAATCAGAGATTTCTGTCGTCTAAAACCTGGGAAAATGAGAAATTCTGTATGATGCTTACTTGTCCCCAAGGTGGCCCGTGTGTTAAATCATGTACGTTAGTTATCTTCTGAGCAAGCCATGGGCAATTACCAGTGTCAGACTCCGTATCTCCTCTTCCTTGATCAGGGTCTGAGAAATTGTACAATGCTACAAAAGCGGTGACTAAAGCCCCTTCAAATGCAAGGGTCAGACATTTGTCAAGAGAAAGAAAAATAATTTAAATAAGAAAAAGTTTGCAAGATACCAGACCTTCAACAGATGTTACCATCAAAAACTATAACTGATGTTAAATATAAAACAAATTTGATTGACTTAAAGCTTTAGATTTTAGAAGATTTATTGAAAGGCATTTTAAAAGTATATATATGTTAAAACAAAGAAGGGAGGATGGACAAAGATAAGCAAAAAACCATTATTACTCACCCTAAGGCAGCAAATCAATAATGAAATAAAAAGCAAAAAAACGCTAACTCGTTATTACACCTCACTTCAGAATGATTGATTTGTTTGTTCAACGGCACATCAACTCTTTATGGGTCATTTAATGCTGAAATTTAGTTTTCTTAGGAGCTCTGAAGTAATAAAAATATGATATACATTATTCTTTCACAGTTGAATACTTGGTAAATGATATCAGCTTTTGTTCATAAACTTAGATAGATAGATATGAATAGATTGAGATAAATATATGGATAGATAGATAGATGTGAATAGACTGAAATAAAGAGATAGTGATTTTCCAAGCATAGATGTAGCACAAGGCTGAAAGTAGGGGTCAGAGAAATAGATATGAATAGACTGGGATGGATAGATAGATAGATAGATAAATAGATAGATAGATAGTTATGAATAGGCTAGGATAGATAGATAGATAGAATAGACTGATATAGATAGATAGAATTGAAATGACAAATACATCATCCCAATTAATATATTTTAGTTTTTAAATGGTAGTTGATTGTTGTTTATTGTTTAACAGTACATCAACTCCTTATGGGTCATTTAATGCTAAAATTTAATTTTCTTGGAAGCTTTGAAGTAATAAAAATACAATATATATTATTCTGCTTTCACAATTGAATACATGGTAGATGATGCTCAGCTTTTGTGTATATACATGTTTGTGTGGACGTGATCATATGTGTGTTTTATATTTTTGTTTTGTTGAAGTTATATTTGAAAATGCAGTTTGTTTTCTTTAAGAAATTGTAGCACATTATGTTTGATAGTCTGAGAGTCGCCAATGTGATAAGACTAAGAACATGAAATGTGTGGGTTACCTCACCTGGCTTTGCTAAATGCCCGTTAGGCGGCACTGTTTAAGTTCTATGAAAAAACAAACATTTCCTTTCTCTTGCTCTTTATCCCTTTTTCTCCAAGACATATCAGCACATAGATGAAGGCATCCCTGCTGGAGAACATTCCTTTCTTCAGCCAACTGACAACTGAACTCTTACACACATGCACGTATATCACACACAAACACAATTCCTAAAAGTTAATTTCTCTCTTTTGCTAATACATGTATTAATTGATTGCTTGAAATCCATGTTTTGCAATTTATTTTAACTCAGACTCATATGAGTCCACCAAATATTCTTTGCAGGACAAAAGTGCACCAGAAGGTATAAAATTAAACCCTTCTTTTCAACAAAAATGGTGATTCCATCAACACATGGGATAAATTTAATCAATCATTGTTTTAAAGAAAATAACTCATCTTTTGTAACTGGAATCTTTGAGGGATTAGGGAAAAATCCTTAAGGGAATTGGGGGGTCCTTAATGAGATTGAGAGAAAATCCTTAAAGGGATTGCATCCAGTGATATTGATCCATTTTCATTGGATAATTCCTGTAAGAGATTTAAATATTTTGTGGATTCAATCTAAATTCAACTTTTCTATAAATCCTTGTAAATTCCAAAAAATTTAACCTTCCTCCTTTTGATAGAAATCTATTATGGAAAAACTTTAATTTTTAACCCATAACACAGTAAAAAGCAAGTGAAATTAAGATGAAAGGATACAAAAAAAATAGTGACCTCAATTTAAAAGATGTATCAAAAATTTCAACATGCCTCCATTCATCTTCCCACAGGGCCTCAGACTCAACACAGAAGCCTACATGAAGTGCCCTAAGGAGGTAATGCTGCACAGGGTCAAGAGGGTGGCTGCTGGAAAAAAAACAGGACTCTGCACCATGCCACACAAGCAGAAGAATCCAGTCATAGCTGTCAGAAAATTTTTGCAAACACATCACCCCTTACATCTGTCCACCTAACTCCCCAGATTGCAACCTTCTTGATTATTATATTTGGGGCAGAGTTGAGCAAGACACCAACAAAACTCCTTGTAACACCAAAGTTGAACTAAAGGCAAGGATTATGGCAGCATTCACCATGGAGACAACCAAAAAGGGCAGCAATTAAGACAGAAGATAACGATTGACATTGCATTGAAATTTTTGAAGATCAAAGTTGACTGGAAAGTAAGAAGAGTGAAAGAGAATTAGAAGATTTTAGTGAGGGGAAAGGACAATAAAAGAAGAGGAATTAAGAAGACAGAAGATAATGATTGACATTGCATTGAAATTTTTGAAGATCAAAGTTTACTGGAAAGTAAGAAGTGTGAAAGAGATCAAAATGTGGAAGTCAGAGGAAATACAATTCTTTAAAAAATAATAGTCTGCTAGACTATTATTTAACATTGGTTCTTCATGGATTCCTTTTCTTTAGTATTTAAGAATTTTCTGTACATGCTTGCAAAAGATAGAGGCATAGTAAACTGAATCTAAAGGAAGGGAAAGTGTGGTGAACCATGATCTTCTATGTACCGAAGGGGCTTGACATTTTCAAAATGGATTAAATAGTACAGTAGACTGGGATTTCTAGTGTTGGGTGGTAGTCAGGGTAAGAAAAGGACAAGAATGAACTTCAAAATGATGGAGAAGACAGTGGGAAACCGTTGTGGTAGGATCCACTTAATTTGCATAGTGGAGTACCGACCATATAAATATGGTTGGTACCGGGAAGACGGTGAGAGGAATCAAGAGATTCAATCCAGAGACTCTGCCCGACTGCGACTAAGTCAACAGATTCTCCAGGAACGGTCTTCCAAGAATATCTAAAAGACTATATGTAAAATATTGTGTACACTTTCTTGTTTCAATACATTTTGTTCTAAGTACATTTTGTGTTGTATTATTATTCCATGCATTAGTCAAGTTTCAACAGAAACCATCTTTCCCAAGAAGTCATGGCAATTCTTAGACAATAAAGAAAAGGAATCCGTGGAGAGCCATGATTGGCTATGTGCCAAAGAAACATGGCAATTTTAAAAACATATCAGAAAATGTGAAAACTATAGCCTAATTTACCCTACTTTTGAATTCTGCCGTTTCTTAGGAGAAGGACCACTCAGAATACAAAACCAGAGCAAGCAATATATATTTTCAAAGAATTTATGGAAATCCATAAGATAATAAAAGGAATGTGTGGAGGGCTATGAACACCAACATCATGAAGAGACATGGCAATTAAAAAAAAATAACTACATGACAAAGACAAAATTTAGAGCAGGTATAGTTTGTCCTTTCTTTAGAGCCTGAATCTCTCAGTAACTCAGCTAATAATCTAACCACAGAACCAAACTTCCAGGAATTATTACAAGTATTAAAGAAACATGACTTCTTCAAACAATGTTCACAAATAGAATCAAGCACAAACCAAAAAGCAGCCAGTGCATTTTCGAAAGCTGCAAGATAAAGGCCCACCAACAGACGGGTAGACATTTCAATTTGACACTGCATAAGAATTTCACAGGACAAACAAAATAAACAAACCAACACGATAAAACCTTTTTCATGTTCTTCCGACTTCTGATATTCACCGTTAACTGGGATGGTGGGCAAAGACATAAAAGTCTTGAGTGGAGTCACGACCCAAAACTCAAGAAAGAGCAGCCAAAGGAAATGCGAGATGGAACAACATCTGGGAGTGATTTCAGAGGGTCTCCTCCAACCCCGGATATGAGTATACATAGATTTTGAAAGTGAGAACATGATATAGCCATAAGTGTTTCTGGACAATGTTGCGGTCATATATTTATAATCAGATGTATATAGGAATATAAATATATGAGATGACAAAGAAATACTGAAGAAAAATTCTTGGTTTGATCAATATACCAAAATGACCAGACAATTGAATGTGCTTCAAATTTCTTTCTTAGTTGTTTTGAAAACTCTTACAAAATGTCTGATATATATATATATATATATATATATATATATATATATATATATATATATATATATATATATATTAGTCTACAAACACATGTCTCTTGATGGTGGACCAAACTATTACAAAAGAGTTTAATCAACAAAAATATAAGATCAAACAGCTAAGTGACTAATTTTATATTTGAATTAAACTTATATATATATATATATATATATATATATATATATGTGTGTGTGTGTGTCTGTGTGTGTGTGTGTGTGTGTGTGTGTGTGTGTGTGAGAGAGAGAGAGAGAGATATATCACACACACACACACACACACACACACATATATATATATATATATATATATATATATATATATATATATATGGTATAGCATCACAACAAATGATAGTTCCATTTAGGATACAGCTTCGATTCCTGTTATTTTCTACGAAATTTCCCAGACATTCAGGGTGGTAAATGTAATTAATACTGTTTATTATAAACATTATAAACAGAGCATTTACTTAAATAATTGTATCTATAAAAATAACATATAAACAGAAATATACAGTATAGTAAAATATATATATATATATATATATATATATATATATATACACACAGACTATGCAAAATATATATATATATATATATATATATATATATATATATACAAAATACACTATGTATATATACATATATATTTATATATATACACTATGCAAATACACTATACAGAAGTATATATACATATATATTTATATATATACACTATGCAAGTATATATACATATATATTTATATATATACTATGCAAGTATATATACATATATATTTATATATATGCACTATAAATATATATACATATATATTTTATATATATGCACTAAATATATATATATATATATACTATGCAAATACACTATGCAAATATATATACATATATATTTTATATATATACTATGATATATATATATATATATATAAATATATATATATATACGATGCAAATATATATATATACGATGCAAATATATATATATATATATATATATATATATATATATATATTATAAATTAATTGATTTAAAATGTTTTTTTCCGCTACACAGTTCTAACCATGTTTCAAAAATAGAAGCTAAAAGCCCAATTTAATTTAATTTTGCAATTAAATTAAAAGCATTAGTTCCATTTCATCCTCAAGCGAATTTTTTGGAGTAACTTTTAAAAAAATTACTGGGTTTTAAAGACATATTTGTTTTAAAGACACAGCTAAAATCACGTTTACACTATGCAAATATATATATATATATATATATATATATATATATGCAAATATATATACATACATAAATATGTATATATACATATACATATATATAAATATATATATATATACATAAATATGTATACATATACATATATATACATAAATATATATACATGTATATATATACATAAATATATATACATATACATAAATATATATACATATACATAAATATATATACATATACATAAATATACATAAATATATATACATATACATAAATATGTATACATAT
>CAHIKZ030004007.1:697500-702500 GCA_903632075.3 Acanthosepion pharaonis
CACCTTGGGACTGGGGGTGATAAAGCTTGACTTAATGGATTTATACCCAAACTTCGTAACTGTTGAAACACCCCCTGACATGAAGTTGGATCCCTGGTCTGACTGCTTATCACCCTGGGTAAGCCGACCATGGTGAAAAAAGCTAACAAGGGCCTTTACTATTTTCCTGGCGGATAGATTTCTCATGGTATCGTCGGGAAACCTGGTTTGAGGCACATGATCGTTAGTATTGGTTCCCTAACTTAGTTTTGGGTAACGGACCAACAGTCTACGATAATGCGACAAAATGGCTCCTCGAAGGCAGGAATGGGATGTAGGGTGCGATGGGGATTTTCTGGTTCGGCTTCCCTACAACCTGGCAGATGTGGCAAGTCCGGCAATGCTCAGACACGTCCTTCGGATACCCGGCCAGTAAAAGTATCTGACGATCTTATCGTGCGTCTTGTTAACGCCAAGGTGACCCCCAATGGGATCTCATGAGCTGTCCTCATGACCTCCGGTCTGTACCGTTTGGGAGTACTATTTGGTGGACTGTCGACCAGTCTTCTGAGGTGGAGATGTGCGGGGGGTCTCCACTTCCTCATTAGTACCTCATTCTTAATAAAGTATCCAGTTGAACTTTCTCCAACTCATCCTCGGGCAATACGTGACGGAAGAGTGGGGTGAGCTCAGAATCACTCCCCTGCTCTGTTATAAGTGCTCTCCTCAATAATGGAATGTCCATAGCGGGCTCAACAATACCATCGCTATTTCCAGTTGGGTTACTATCGGAGGATAATTTAATCCCACATCAGGATTTATAAACGTCTGCGATAGGTCTATCACTTCTAAGTTCACGGGCCCTTGGCTGGCGGGTGGAAGAGGATAAGGAGAGAAAGAATTTGTGAAGAGAAGAGAGGGGGGTATTTGCTGATCATAGAATATATTCGCTCGCGAATCGGAAGGATGGATTAAATTTCTGTTTTTATCTATTTATTTATCTTTCTTTTATATCTAACTAATTTTCTTTATTTAAGATTTTACTTGTGCCTAACGCCTATATGGTTAATGAAATCGTTGCTTGACAATACATATACACACACATATATATATACATAAAAATATATACATATATACACATATATATATATACATAAATATATATATACACACATATATATATATATACATAAATATATATACATATACACACATATATATATATACATAAATATATATACATATACACACACATATATATATATACATAAATATACATATACATATATATATATATACATATATATATATACACACATATATATATACATAAATATATATACATATACACATATATATATACATAAATATATATACATACACACACATATATATATATATAAATATATACATATACACACACATATATATACATAAATATATACATATACACACACACATATATATATAAATAAATATATATACATATACACACATAAATATATATATATATACATAAATATATATACATATACACACACATATATATATACATATATATACATATACACAACATATATATATATACAATATATATACATAAATATATACATATATATATATATATATATATATATAAACATATATAAATATATATATATATATATATATACACACACACATACATAAACATATACACATATATATATATATATATATATATATATATATATATATATATATAAATATACATATATATATACACACATATATATATATATATATATATATATACACATATAATATATATTTTTGAAAATTAAACTAGCATAATAGGAAGCATGGAGCTAGAAGTGAGTTCCACATGCAAGAAGTGTGAGATAAGACACTGTTCACATAGAAGTTTATAAAAAAGGCATAGAGAAGCAACCTTACGGCAGTAGGCAAGTGACTGAAGCCAAACCACCAGATAAGATATTACTGATTCTTTTGGGGATTTTATCAATGTGCTCCATGTAAATAGCAGGTGACCAGACCATATATGATAGCAATATTCTAAGCATGGACAAATAATAGACTTATAGATATACAAGATAGATTCCAGAGAGAAAAATTGTCTCGCATGACACAGTGAATTGATTTTATTAGCAGTTGATGTAGAAATGGATTCAATATAGACTTTCCACCTCATGTCAGCTGAAAATGTTAGCCTGAGAAGGCGCGACGAATCACTTTCATGGAGGCTAGCATCTGCCATGCTTAACAAGAAATAGTTTGTTGCATGTATGTATTTATATAACGTTTTCATTTTCAAAACAAGGTCAAGACATTGTATGCATGTTCTATTTCTTGTTAACAGTTAAAATATTTCAACCTTGGAAATGGCTAAATGTATAGCCGAAAGCGCTCGGATAAAAATAATATTCGGACAGTTTTTATATAATTTATCATTTGAAAAGAAAAAAATTAGATCACATGAGAAATTGTATAAAAATCTAAATCAAAGCACCTTGTCTGCCATATTCAATGAAATGTGCATATATATATCTATATATATATATATATATATATATATATATATATAGCATACATACATACATCATGTATCTATATATATTCCCTGACGATCCGTTTAGGTGAAACCTAGGTAGGTTTGTCTGGCTCACTAGGTGTATCTAGGTCTGCTCTCGATTGTATTGAGCTCTTTTGTTGTTAGTTGTTACTCGTATCGGGGTTTTTTCTTTGGGCTTCAGACCTGCATCTGTCGATTTTTGTCCATTGAAGTTCATGTTTGTAGCTCTTTTTTTTTTAAAAACCTTTTTTCTAAAATTGATTTGATTAACAAATCAAAAATTGGAGGTTTTTAAACAGTCTAGTTATTTATATTTTATATATATATATATATATATATATATATATATATATATATATATATATATATATAGAGAGAGAGAGAGAGAGAGAGAAAACATGCATATATATATATATATATATATAGTGTACACACATACATCTATATATATATATATATATATATATATATAGTACACACATACATCTATATATATAGTGTACACACATACATCTATATATATATATATATATATATATATAGTGTACACACATACATCTATATATATATAGTGTACACACATACATCTATATATATATATATATATATATATATATTAGTGTACACACATATATCTATATATATATATATATAGTGTACACACACACAAACACACACATATATATTCATACACATACACATATTATTCCATAATGGTTATCTGCGGTCCTAAAGAAATAACCTAATCTTTAATAATGCTATAGGAACATATGACTCAGCAGAGGCAGGTGAAGTTCTGGGAATTTTGTTATTGTACCGACTAAGATTTATTTTCAAAATTAAGGACAACAGACTCTATAGAGATGGCGGCGGTGTAATTCTCCTCCATAAAACAAGTCCAAGAAATATAGACCAATTCAGAAAGGAACTGATAAAATTTTTCAAAAATAATAAGCTAAATATTACTACTACCACCAATGCTAAAGTGATCAGCTTTCACGATGTGACCTTGGATTTGAATAATGGTTATTACACGCCATGTACCAAAGACCTACATAACCATAAGTATCAAACCACAATCATAAAATTCTAAATAATTTACATAACTCAGTTCAAGTTAGATTATCTACTAACTCCAGCAATTAGGAAATATTTGATAATAAAAAAATTAAATATATAAAAGCTTTAGAACTAAGCAACCATAAAATAAATTTAGAGTATTGAGAAAAAAACAAAGATGGTAAAAACAAACAGAAAACCTGCAGGTGTAACATTATATCGCTTAATCCACTTTTAATCGTAATGTTCAAACAAATATCAGAGTTTTCCTAAATTTAATCCATAAGCACTTTAACCATTCACCAACACTAAAACAGATTTTTAACAAAAATAATGTTATGATCAACTATAGCTGCATTAGTAACATCAATAAATATAAATATTTATCAATATAAATAATATTATATTAAACAAATGCATGCTCATGTAGGCACAGAGTTAATCTTTTAAAAAATAAAAGCAACTGCTGAAAAAATATTATCTGTCCCTAAAACAGTCAATGTATAACTGATAATCTACTATCTATATTTCTCATGTTGTCTGTCTGTGTGTCTATCGTGGGCAGTGTTACCTCGCCCAGGCCACATTTCTCACCTGATTTCAATGCAGTTTTCACCACAAGTTTGCAAATGGCTGCCATAAGGACATGACGGAGCCCGATTTTTGAGTTCGGACTCAGGTTCCGAAAAAAAATCGATAATCGAAAAAATCTGCTTACAGAAGGAATGATCACATTTCAACCGAATTTGACACCCTCTTAGAGTCTACCATTAGAAGTGTTGTCCAGAAGTTTCATGACCACGGATCCCTAAACAGTGCGAAAAATCAATAAAACCCAGAAACCAATATGCCCAGATTGCACCTGAACCACATGTCAGTTTTTAGCGAAAACCGACCAGATTTATGAGGAGGCCATTGGGAGTTACCCTATGAAGTTTCAACTCTGAGCACCCCACAAACAGAGTGCAAATCAACAATCAGTCAACACTTAAAAATGTTTTTTTCCGGATGGATATTTCCTAAATGCAGATTAATTTAAGGTCACGCTTATCTTGAGGAAGAAACAATGCGTGCAGTGGGTGAAAACATTTGACCTCAAATTTTGGAATGGGTGCAGGGCCATTGAAATTCGGCTTTATTATCCCTGTGACTAGTTCTGACTTTGAGCCACAAATGACATATTCGACTTTATCAACACTTTTACTTTAATCACGTCGCATCTTACTAAAATAAGCACTTCCTTTATTAGCGTCTTTACTGAAAAACCCACATATGTGCTGGTGAAATGGTTCCACACTCAGCAGTCCATTTTCAATTCTTCCAAACCTTTCCCCTAGCCCAGGCGCATCCCAGACCTGACGGTGAGTTTTTTGCACTAAAAAAACAGCAG
>CAHIKZ030004007.1:707500-812500 GCA_903632075.3 Acanthosepion pharaonis
ACCTCACTCATTTTAAAGATAAACTCTCTAATACACTCTTTTTTGCTTTCTGACCCAAGACCTTACTTTTTTTTAAAGACAATGTCTCCAATATACTTCTTGGTGATTTCTGAACCAAGTCCTCATTTTAAAGACAAGGTCTCCAATACACTCCTTGGTGGCTTCTGGTTCATGATATTTCCCATTTTCACTATAAGATTCTAAACAGACTTCCTGGTGTCTTATAGATGTGAGATTTCTCATCATAGAAAAAACAACTCCATCAGTCTTCCTTGTATTTTCTTATCTAAAACCTTTTTCATCCTAGGATAATATTTCCAAACTTGTTACTGAGACAATAGTTTCCACTGATGCTGCATTTTTTTGTTCAATTTCAGTTAAAGAACCAAGAATTATGAATAATGATTTCCAAGGAAGATAACTGTGTCTTACTTTGTAGCTTGGACATAACATATTTTTCATAACTCTCAAAGCATGGCCTTCTTCCAGACTAAACTAAATATCTGTAAATACAGTTATACGTTCAGAATTTAGTCATGTAGATAATGATGCCCCTGCAAAAATTGATATCTTAATTTATTTTTATTGTAATAACATAAATAAAAGGAGAAAGCTAAATAAACACTAAAAAGTCACACTTGTAGAATTGTAAATATTTTTCTTGAAGTTTTCGTATAGTTAGCTTTTTGTTTGTTTTATTGTTGTTGTCATTTCCAGTGCCGAGATTTAACAAACTTTATTTTACATGAGATCTTTCATCATCTCTACAAAAATATATTCATGCATCTGTTTTGCAAAATAAAAGGAATGCTAAAACACACAAGTTTTATCATTCTAACCACTTGTTTCAAGGTTTTCGACAGGTCTTGTATTTCATTTCTGTTTTCGTAATTGTCTCTATCTACACGACCACCATCAAATGAGGTTACAATTGTGGGTTCAGTTCTTGTTACACATGACTAATTTGGGGCTTAATTGGATCAGTGAAAAGGTGGGTTGGGTTGGCAGTCGAGGGAGAGGCAAATAATTCTGTTTTGCTTGATTATGTAGGCATGATTGTTTCAATGAAAAAAAAAAACATATTATAAAACTAAAAGGGGAGAAATGTGCTTCCAATGTTTATTCAAGCAGACACACATACACATGAACCAGTGTTTCCAGGCCAGACACTGCCGGATATACTCTGGCACAAGGCTAGTGTATCTGGATCATATTCTATCACTTAGTATGGTACAAGACCAGTGTGTCTGGACCAGAATGGTTAGATATATTTTATAACTTAGTCGGGCACAAGGCAAGTGGGTCTTAAATAGACAATGCTGATTATAATTTATAAGTCTGGCATAAGGTCAATATGTGGAGAAAAAGCACTGTCATGTATACACAAGTATAATTTAGTCTGGTACAAGGCCAGAATATCTAGGCTTGTCAATGTTGGCTATATTTTATAACTTAGTCAGGTACAAGGCCAGTGTCCCAGGTCCAGATACTGTTAGATATCTTTTATAATTTTGTCTGGCAAAAGGCCAGCGTGTTGAGTGATAATCCAGCACAACATTAAATATATAAAGACAATTTTGAAGATATTTTCTTTGACGTGTTTCAAAGTGATGATGCCACTAAGATGCAAAGAATTACCGAGAATGGAAACACTTTAGGAGACGGAACTGGAAACCTAATCCTAAACAAGAGATAAACTTCTACTCCTGTTAAAAAAAACAAAAAAAAAACAGGTAGTAGTGTGAACCAGATGATAGGTAAACCTATGTCACCAACTTCAATCCTTGGGCGGAATAGTGTGTACTTGGAATCAGAGTGAGCAATAACTGAACAGTACTAAAAAGTAACTGAGCAGCAGCAGTCAAAACATGGCAGCCAGAGGCAGCAGCAGCAACCTAATCAGAAGCCAGGTTAACCTTAAGGCTCTAAATTTAGTACAGCAATTATGAAAGCGTTGGTTTGTAAATTTGATGAAATAGTGGTTATGAATTCAATACCTGGGTCAGGTAGTGTGTACTTGCACTCAGTAGAAACAGGTGAGCAATCACTCAGCAATACTAAAAATAAATAAATAAATAAACGAGATATCCCTAGACATGAGTAGTGGAAGGAGAGCACTCTAGCCTGTAGAATAAATAAACAGGTCCAGTTCAGAATTCCTTGTAGGTTATCCAGATCAATATACAACTGATGATGGCTGCAGAGAACAAATGCCGAAATGTTATGATAACAACAACAAGTATATGGACAGTAGTCTGCATATAAATAGTGTAAATAATGATAACTCCTCATCCCAGAAATTCAGACAGAAGGCGATCAGGTGATAATAACAACAAAGATGAGGACAATAGTCCGAATGTAAATAATCCCAGAAATTCAGATAGAAACAGTAAAAATATTTTTAAGTTTCTCCAAAATTCTATTTGTTTTATGTTTAACATAACTCAAAAAGTTTGTCAAATTTTTAAAAAAATAGAATGAAAAATATAAATAAACTTAATAAAACCAGGCATATATTACCTATCAACTTTGTCAAAACTAAAATTGAAAAATATTTCTCTAAACTTAATATAAAATTTATTACAACTACTTCAAACACAATAAAAGATCTAATTAATACAAAAAAAATATATTTACATTGTTCAGACTGTTGTCCTCATTTTTTTATTATATTCACAACGTTTTCATTGGTGTACACTTGTTCCACATGCCATGCTGCTTCAGGATGTTTCAGTTATCTCCCTTTAATTCAACTCTCCAAATTTTTGTTGACCACTGCAGTAGCCAGGTTACAACTCTTTGGGTTAAGTCACTAGATCCAACCAACACTTTTATTCACTGGGCCATGTGTGCTTATGCCCAATCTACCTTTGGTGGATGAAATAAAGGGTTCAGTTTGAAATTCCAATCACCTGAAGAAGGCCAGAACATACAGCAGCTGAAACATCATGAATATGGCAATAAAGATGAGGACAAAAGTCCAAATAATGTAAATAATTACAATACCTCATTTCAGAAATATAGGGAGACAAAACAAAATAATAAAAACAAAAAACATTTTTTTAATCATTTCACCCCAATATAGCCACTCGGATGTAAAGGGTTGCTGTGAGTGAAATGATATATTTAAATTATTTAACCAAACCTGTTTGGATGTAAATATACTGCCTAAAACAATATATATATATATATATATATATATATATATATATATATATATATATATATATATATAAAAACTTAGTATGAAAATGAGAAAATCCACAGTCAATTGCTGAAACCTCCTGACAAGTGAACGAACAATTACCAAAAACTTCCTCTCTGAAACTCTGGAGATGAGGTGCTGAATATTATATCAATCAGCTAAGTGACAAATTTTAATTTTGTTAATCATATATATATATATATATATATATATATATATATATACTGTCTTCCTGATTACTCCTTTCTGCCTACTATTAACGTTTTTGTTCCTAATTCTTCTACACTCTGTAACCCCTTATATTTTAGTGGCTTTAATACCTTGCTTGGAGTGATACTGATAAAAAATATTAATAATAATAACAAACTCTCCTGTTGTCTTCAATATATGAGTGTCCAGCAGTTCAGTTCTTAGAACTCAACAGCCAGACGACCCACATATATCATTTGATTATAGTGGTGACGGCTTCTGAAGAACCAACCACGTGTTTTGGAAAAGACAAATACAGAGAACTGGTGCATGTCATGTCCCAAAAGATCTCCAAGCAACCCTCCTTATGCTTTCAAATTCACGCTTGTCATTCTCTTATTTTGATTCTAACCAAGGCTAAAGAGTTACGTCTGCCCTACTATTTAACCCATTGTTTGAGGGAGACAAAGATAAATTCATACCTTTGCTAAGAGTATTTGCATGAAAGTTAATGTAACAAACTTAACTGGAATTCAGAGAGCCAAGTTCATTAGATGTGAGTGTAGGATAATGTATATTGGATAGGAATATATATATATATGTGTGTGTGTGTGCATGTAAAAATAGGAATACATATACATGTGTGAATTAAAGGTCAAACGCATACCAAATATGAATCAGAATCTGGCAGGATGATGAAATAAAGAACAAGTAGGAAACTTATATCAATCTAACATGTTTCTCTTTTATTAAAGCTTCATCAGAGAATGAGAGAAAACAGACAAAAAGATAGATCTTTGGTATTTTCAATTATGTTTGGGGCAGTTTTCATTGGTCAATCACATGTCACAAAACCGTAGATAATTCTATATGTATGTAAGTCTAAGAAGATTCTTTTATGTCTAAGAGGGCATTCGATGACGTGTTCTTAATTGTGTATGTGTGTCTGTTTAGTGGGAGTTCTAATATTCAATGCCTAAAAAACAAAAGTCAGTAGGATATATATATATATATATATATATATATATATATATATCAAGAAATATAGTCTTAAGGTGTGCTATATTTATGGAATAAAGTGCTCAATATCAGAGATAGAGCGTGTGTAAATGAACAACTGAACATTGAAGTGAACATAAGTGAACATTGAAGTCAACACTTAGAGGAGACAGTCTGTTTCATGCTATATGCAATCGTCGTTTTATTTGGTCACGTGGTTATATTTTTTTGTTTTTTGACTATAAGTATTCCGTTCATTTTACCTTGTTAGCCAGCCTTTCCTGACGATCCGCTTAGGTGAAACCTTGGTAGATTTGTCTGGCTCTCTAGGTTTAACTATATATATATATATCTATATATACACATACTCGACTCTCCTGTCAAATTCGACATATGAGGGTCAAGCAGATCGGTTCCTAGGAAACCAATAGCCCAACAACAGCACATGTGATTTGATTATAGTGGTGAAGGTTTTGTGCAGAACCATCCACACTTTTTGAAGGGCCAAAGAGAGAGACCTAGTGCACTACATGCCACAGGGTCCCCAAATGACCCTCCGCAGGTTTTGAATTCAGAGTTTTCCTTCTCCTAGACCAGTTGCCATCCAAGGCTATAGAACCCAGTCTGTCCTGCTATTTACCCATAGCTGGAAGGAGAAGAAGAGGATTCACACCTTTCCGAAGGGTATTAGCACATAAGTGAATGTAATGGATTCGATTGGAATTCAAACTCGGCTCTCCAATTCCTCAATCCAAGCCACTATCCATTACGCCACCATGCCTCCTATATATATATATATATATATATATATATATATATTGTGTATATTTAGGAAGCAATTTTTCATTGATGCATGTTTCATTAAATAATATAGACAAGTTTTGTCTATTTATTTTAAGTAAGTTCCTTTCATATTGTCTGATAAGCTTAATAGCATTATCATTGAAAGACGAAAGGAAATCACCATATTGATACGTTTAAATCCAATCTAAGCTTTCAACTTACATAAGCCATTATCAAAGATGACAATTACATTTCTTTATATATCAAACAATACACGGATGAAATAATAATGAGTCTGTTTTTGTTGCATGAAAAATTTCAAAGCAATGACAAACTCGTGCATACGAGACACGGAAGCGAAAATCGTATTGCAGCTCATGACGTCACACATGACCATGCGAGAGTGAAAATGAGAAGTATTAAGTATGGGAAGCCATTGTATGGCTTCTGTTATAAATTATAGGCATTTAAGAATTTTTGTGGAGATTTCATAGTTTATTTTGTTCAGGTTAGGTTTCAACTGTTTTATGTATAAAGCTTCAAGAATTTTTAGTTTTACTGAAATGTAATTGTCATCTTTGATAACGTCTTATGTAAGCCGAAAGCTTAGATTGGATTTAAACATGTATCAATATGGTGATTTCCTTTCATCTTTCAATGATAATGCTATTTGCTTATCAGACAATATGAAAGGAACTTTACTTTAAAAATAAATAGACACAACTTGTCTATATTATTTAATGAAACATGCATATATATATATATATATATATATATATATTATAAATTAATTGATTTAAAATATGTTTTTTTTTGCTACACAGTTCTAACCATGTTTCAAAAATGGAAGCTAAAAGCTTTGAATTTAATTTTGTAATTAAATTAAAGACATTAGTTCCATTTCATCCTCAAGCGAATTTTGGAGTAACTTATTTATTACTGGGTATTATCTATAAGAACACCGGATTATATATCTTACTGTTCTTTCTTTTTATTTATATATACATATATATAAAAAGAAAGAGGTGGTAGGGTCCAACGAGAGAAAAGTATGTATATTAAAAAGAAAGAGAAGTTTTGTTTTATAAATGTTTTTTGTTTGTAATAAAATTTATTTAGAAAAAATATTATGCTTTTTTTTACATAATTAAACAACATTACAAACCAAAAAACGTTTGCGGCAATCTTTCTCTTTCTTTTTAATATATATATATATATATATAATTATTTATTTAAAAATATTATTCCAACATGCTATATAAGAGTTCTCATGTTTCAAAACAAGAGCTGAAAACTTCAATATAATTATTTGAATTAAATTGAATTAAAGTAAGCTCTGTTCCATCTTCAAGCGAAATTTTTTTTGGAATAACTTATTTCTGAAATTTACGTGTTTTAATAGCATATTCATTATTGAAATCAACATTTCTATGGTAACGGCTAAAGCAATTGTTTAAATAAAAAGGAGTGTAAGGTGTTAATAATTTGTATCAGCATAAAGTTACATTCACCGATGTCAAGTCAGGGTAAGGTTGGAGTGTCTAAATTTAAAACGGAAGATGATTCTGATGATGAGTCTGGTCTATGGAGATTTATTTATTTTTTTATTTTATTTTTTTTCTGAAAGGGTTTTGTGTATATAAAAAACTGACGTAACATTTGTTTTTTGACTACTTCATAAAAGGTTATCTTTTTCTGTAGGGCATTTAAACTATTTATTAGTACTATGGATTTTAAAAATTATTTTATTGTTTGTTTGTTTTTATGCTATATATATATATGGATATATACAGTGTAACCCGGATATAAGAGAGTTGTCAGGACCGGAGAAGAAGTCTCTTATATACGAGTTTCTCTTATATCCAGTTTTGGTCTATTTTATATACATTAACACAGGCTCTAATTTGGAACCAGAGAAAATCTCTCTTATATCCGGGTTTATATATATATATATATATATATATATATATATATATGTATATATATATATATATATATATATATATATATATATATGTATATATATATGTATATATATATATATGTGTGTGTGTGTGTGTCTATGTGTGTGTGTATTAGAATTTGATTTGTTTACATTTCAGATACAAAATTGACTAGATAAGGCATTCAAGAAAATCTTAATGAGTCAATATGCTTTTAAGGCACATTATATATATATATATATATATATATATATATATATATATATATATATATATATATGAGCTAGTGTGTACTATCTTTGAGGCCTGATTGGGGAACCCATGCTGTGCTTTGTGACCCTTGCTATCTTATCAACATTACAAATTAAACTAAGCACTAACAACTATGAAAAGAAGAAAGATTTTTGTGCATTTTGACATCATACTGGGTTTTTTTTTCAGCCAAATTCACTATTTTTTTATCCATAATGTTGAATTTGTTAAGATTATTCAACTTTTTAACAAGAAAAATCTCGAGTTGATGTTAAAAACTGACGCAAAACATTGTTGATTTATTTGAAATGGAACAATCAATTATGACATGTTTCTTATTTGTATTTAGATATGTATTTATTTTCGATTTTTCTAGTCGAATTGTTCACTTTTATTTCATCTGATCCATTATTGCACATAATTAGGTTAGAATAAAATTTGCATTTTATATGAATACTACCTTATGAAAATTGAGATTTATTAGAGTGGACCTATATCATAGATTCAGCAGTGTTTCATATCATAAATTTGATGGGGTCCACATGACCCATGTACCTGTCATATATATATATATATATATATATATATATATATATATATATATATATATATATATATTTAAGGCAAATGTTATTAAAGACAACAGACATTTTGTGTCAATTAATTTTATTGATTGACTTTTCCAAATTACAAATAATCCTTCTCAAATAAGGAGGAAAATTCATCATAAATTGTCTAAAGTTCATTTTGAAAGAAATATGGTCCAAACTTTTGACTTTCTTAATTCATAATCAGAGTAGGTAGAGACAAATGGTTTTATATATTATATATATATATATATATATATATTAATCATAATTAAGTAATTCATCGAGTCTTGAAGAAACCTCAACAGAATGCAGAAAGCACTGGATGGCCATTTTATCCTATATTTGGGACTCATCAGCAGTGCGCATCCACTACCGAGAATTGAACCCGGACTGTTATGATACGATGCAAGTGTCATACCAACTGTACCAACAGGCCTCAGTGACAAAGAGGTAACAAATTAGACTCGATATATCTCAAATCCTTCTAATAATTTCTATCACTTGCTTGAACCAGCTTCTAATGCTCTGGATGGAATAGCTTAGGATTAGTAGTTGTGGCTCGTGGAGACACAGTTCTATGGGTAAGGGAAACTTGATGAGTTACACCACGGAATTTGTAAAGAGAAGCGCTATATCGAGTCTAATTCTAGTTTCTCCATCTTCCTTATGCTTTGCTGTTTTGTAGAAGTAAGAGAGTACAGAAATTTTTGATAATTTTCATTGTCCCAAGAGATTCTGGTCACTTCAAGTCGGTTTTGTTTTTGGTAGTGTTAGTTTTTCCTACAGTAAATGCAATACTGAGATCCATAGGCGTATTGGGATGGCCAAGGACACATTCCAAAAGCATGGGTAGAGTACTGCAAGACAGAAGGATATATTCGGTAACAAAGAAGTGAATATTGAACTGTTACGTGACATCTGTCCTTCTTTACGGCAGCGAATGTTGGACAATTTCCTCAAAGAGGAAGAAGAGACTCGAGGCGACAGAGAAGTGGTTCTACAGAAGGATGCTAAGGATATCGTGAACTGAGCATGTGAGCAACGATGAGGTCTTAGAGAGGTTGCAAACAAGGAGGAGGCTTATACTTAATATCAGGAAGAGGCAGCTGAAGTTTTTGGGACACATAATGAGGTAGGAGGGCCTGGAGAATCTGATACTCATAGGTTGAATAAAGGGAAAGAGAGACAAGGGAAAACAACATGTGACATACCTGGCGGACTTAAGCAAGTGGATGACAGAACGTGGTCTGGGGGAGGAAGCAGAGGGAAGAAACTTGTTGAGACCTGCAAGGAATAGAAGGAGGTGGAGAGCCACGATCGCCTACGTCCTGAAAGGACATGGCACATAAAAAGAAGTTTTTCCTCATTTTTTCACTGCTTAAGTTGCATTTTATTTTTGTATTTTGAATCGGAGTGTTTATTCTGAGTCTTTGCATATTGAATGCAGATGGAATTCGCATGAGAATCTTTCTATTCTTAAAAAACTTTTGACACTCCATTTCCGTTGTTAAATAAGGTGAGGTTTATAGTAGGAAAGAGATGTTTAATAGACATGGCCTCTCTAATAGTGAGATGTTTACAGTAATGTTATTTATATAGAATTTTAAAATAAAACATCTGTCATAAAAATAGCAAGAGAGTAGCAAGAGGCTAGCAACATTTCGGCTGTGTGAGAAGAGTTGTCAGATAGAAAACAATTCATCACCCACAAGGCCACGTAAACATTTTTGAACCCTGTTGTGGCTGAGAAGCAAGGATTGAACGGCTCAAGCCAAGATACAGCAACTGTGAGATCATGATCTGAATAAATCACTAATTTCTATTTTTAAAGCTCAGACAGAAAATACTTCATTTAAAAAAAGAAAAGCTCTGCATGAATAAAATACGTGGATATCAGAGATTCTATAAAATTACAACACTGACAGTTGAGTATATCATATATTGTTAGTGTTGGACTTTTATTGATAGAATTTTATTTTGATAAACAAAGAATAAACCATACATGTCCACCTCTGGGCTGGTGGTAATTTGGAATTTAAGAAAACTCGGTAACAGAAAATTCGTTGGATAAAGGCGTTAGTTAGATCCAATGACAGGACTCAAAGAATGTGAGTTCAATACCTGGTTAAGGCAATGGAAAACTTGGAGAGGAGAATTAACAGGAGATAACTGATAACTGACATCCATTAGACATGGCATGTGGAACTAGAACAGTCTACTCCAGCAAGTGAAATAAAGGGTTCAGTTTGACATTCCAACCACCTGAAGAAGGCCTGAGCATACAATGACTGAAATGTTGTGATAAATATGGCAACAAAGATGAGGACAATAGTCTGAATAATGTACATAGTGAGAAAATTTGTTAATTTTTGACAAGGTAGCAAAATTTGGTAACTATAAAAGTTGAGTGAAAATTGATTTTACGGCCATTCTGGAGTAGGGATTTCAGGGACAAGGCCCCACACACCCCTATATTTTTAAATAACTGAAAGTCATAGGGTTCAGATAAAACCCCACTACAACAATAGCAGGGCTGTACTTTCAGAAGTGGGGGGGGCTTAGTCTCCTAAGCCCCCTAACTAAATATTTTTTAAAAAGTATTATTAACTATGGGGGTCTAGATAAAATATTCCACTACAACAATGCCAGGGCTGTACTTTCTGAATGAGGGGTTTAGAGAGTTAAACACCCCCTCCAATATTTTTAAATAAATATTTTTTAAATAAGCATTTATTTAATAACTATGCTCTGTTGTTTTCAAGCAAATAAAATTGATTTATCTAAGTTAAAGTTAAGTTCTTGTATCTTCTTTTTAAATTATTATTTAAATAAAAATTAGTAAATAAATAAAGTTTTAGAGTTATTTCTTTTTAAAGAAGCAAAAATTATATAGCTTCATTTCTATTTCAAAAATATAGGAGGGGGCTTGGTCTCCAAATACCTACTCCAGAATAGCCCTAAAATCAATTTTCAGTCAACCTTTATTTCATAGTTACCGAATTTTCCTACCTTGTCAAAATTACCAAATTTTCCGGGCACTGATAATTTGTGTGACACAACAAGACTATATAATGAAATCACATGATAGACCAGTGGTTCCCAATCGATTTGGAGCCATGCCTCCACTTTGGTATTTTTAAAATTCTGACCCTCCTGTAATAATATTTAATTCTCGAATTGCCCCCTTGTTGGTATAGTAAGCGGAAGTCGAAGGGTGCACATCCTACGCATGCCCCACCAAAATATTGGCAAGAGCCCGTTAGGAATCATTGTGATAGACCAAGGGGAGTATTTTACCGAAAATTAAATGGGAGGTGTGACCAGAAGGGCCAATCAAAAACATAGATATCTAAAAGTAGCCAATGAATTTTCGGTAATTGGAATTAAGTTCTAAAACCTTAAAATAAAAGTTGTAATATTTGTTTATGAATAATATGAGACTTAAATTGAAAAGAACAGGAATATGGTGGAATTAACTTTTTAAACTATAATTAGGAATAAAATTGTAATTTTTATATTTTTTTATCCATGGAATGAAGACAAACAATATTAAAAATCCTTCCAAAACACAACAAAGAATTTTTATGTTTTGTTGTCTTTTTAAAACAAGTTCGTGAATTTGTATTTTATATTGACAATTTAAGAAGTGAACTTCTTGTTTAATTTTGAAAATACATTTTTTTTTATTTTCTTAGCAATGAAAGCTTTATTTCTACGACTACGTCTGTCTATATTTTTTCTTAAACAAGGTCAAAGAATTATTAATTAATAAAGCAAAGAATTAAAAAGAAGGGGAAAAAAGCAGAATTTACATACAGTGACATTGAAAGGATGCATAGTAGCAGTAATAATATCGAGAAATAAAGAAATTTCGATTTCATAAAAGTCCAGACCGGAGCAATGTCGCCGGACAGGACAGAACATGTTTATAGTTGGCTTCTTTGTTTTTACCTTAACTGTCTTTTCTCTTTGTTTTTCTGCCTCACTAAAACTGTGATAAATGACACAGTTCGATGTCAAGGGCATTCACAGGGGTCCTGGTCCGTCAATGTCGTTGGAGACCAGTACATAAAACGTGGTCTACCACTAAACAACGATCTCATCTCGTCAAGCTCAGTATAGCCGCGAGTAAGAAAACACGAACGAGTTTACTTTTCCTGCTACGGATGGCTAGAACGGATATAATTCATTATTTTTTGCATTTTCTTTCTTAACACGCCCGGGCTGCTTTCAGTGTATCATAGATAACTGAATCTTACTAAAGCTTTTTTCATCCATAGGAAATGTACAATTGCATCAGTTTTTCATTTGGAAAGAATGATTTTATTTATTTATTTATAAAATTCTAATTTTGAATGAAAAGATTAAAGCGTATACCGTATTTTCCGGCTTACAAAACTCACTTTTTTTCCTAAAAAATAGCCTGAAAAATACGTGTGTGTCTTACAAGACGAATGTAAAGTACGCCCAGGCACAAGTAAGCTTGGACGGTCACCTAATTGGCTTGATTATTAGAGATGTGGATTTGTATGTTTTTAGTCATTAATGTTAGCTATCTAATTCAGCCTTTTATATGATACAACTTTAGTACTTAGCTGTTAAAAGTATTTCCAAGATTATAAACCATCCTGGAGCCGAGCCACAAACTTAAACATGATCTGTTTACTAGCAGCGGCGAGAGCCTTTCTGTTCTTGACTAGTATGTCATTACCATGCAAACAAAATCGGACGAGTGAGTAATGTAAACAATACGTGGCGCCAGTATGTGATGGAATGCATAGTGAATGTATTGTTCTATGAGAATGACTTTTTTTTTTCTTAGAAATTTCTTTCCAATATTAGGGTGCGTAATCCAAGCTGCAGCGTCTTGTAAGCCGGAAAATACGGTAATAAGCTCCATTTAATAAGTAAAGAAAAATATTTCTTAAATCACCTGAAAAGTATCAACTACCTGTTATCACCTTAACAGCTCATTAACATTCGTAAGGACATTCTTCGTATAACCAGCTACTTGGATAAGCAAAAGAAAAAAAAAATCAAAGACACTGTACCAAAGCGAAGGACAATCCTACACCCTCTCACTGCATTCCACAACTTACCAACCTCAATATAAACCCAAGAAAAAAAGATGACATCAAGGTCAGTTCTATCTATCCTTTGGCCAGAACGTGGGACAAGCTGGTCCACTCCTCTAACAACCAAAGAACTGCCGGTTACAAAGAAGGAGAGGTCCAGCACCCTCTTTCTCTCTCTGTTCCAACGTACCGCGAGCTACGAACCTTGTCGCACAAGAAGGATACCATTTTTATTCATAAAAAAGAAAATAGACCTACCAGAACAATGTTCGCTCAGCTTTCATCCATTTTGAATATTAAAACCTAACATTCCGCGTAAACTTCTACAAGCTCGTTGGCAAAATATATTTGTCCAGTCTGGTTGCGGGGGGTATTATGGGGACTATTCCAACTTGTCTGTCAGGGTACTTCTCTTAACGCCTATTAGGTGGCATTGTTAAAAAGCAGTATAAAAGGAAGAGGCACAAACTCTCTCTCTTCTTCAACCACAGGAAACCGTCGTGACAAGACGTGTCTCATTTCTCTCACATGTCGTATCACATGCAATACACTACAGTCACTTTTCCCCAAAAAAACTTATATGACAACAGTAACCTCTCCGCAACAAGCTATCACACGCACACACACATACACACACATATATTTATAAATGTATATTTGGGTAGCAACCTTTCTTTTAAACATGTTTCATTGAATATGACAGACAAGGAATATTTAATTATTTTTTAAATTATTTTTTCGAGTATTCTTACATTTTTCTGTTTGGTGGGAGTGTAAAAATTGTCCGTGTTGTCTAATGTCCCAAGAGCTTTCGGCCACTTCTTTGATAGACGCCTCACGTGTCACTCATTAGCGCAAAATGCCATAAAAAAACATCTAGCCACCTACGACTTACAAGATTCCTTAAGAAAAATTCTACACGAAAACAGAAAAATTCTATATAAATCAAATTACCGGAGACGTCTTACTGTGAGAGAAGCCCTGTATATAAAACATCTCTCTCCCACTATCAATCTCACCCTATTCAACAGTGATTGAAAGAAAATTTTAAACACTAGAAAGACGTTAACTTGAATTCAGCCGCGTTCAACACGCGAACATCGGCATAAAAACTCCCGCTAGTATTCAAAAATTAATAACACCCAAAACCAAACCTCCTTGAAAATAGCTAAAGAAGTGGGCGACATTATTTGGGACAATGGACAATACGGACAATTTTTGCTCTTCCTTACTCCGACCAAACGCAAAACTCATGTACAAGCTTCGTCCACCGCGAGGAAAGTTGGCTCCCTGTGCCGCGCCAGGAAATTTTTCTCTCCGGAATCGATCCTCCAGATCTACAAATCAACAATTCGCCCTTGCATGGAGTATTGCTGCCATACATGGTCTGGTGCCCCTTCTGTTTGCCTCGAGGTTCTTGATAGGCTCCAGAGGCGGATATGCAATGTAGTTGGCCCTGCTCTGGCGTCTCGTCTACAGTCACTTTCTCACAGACGCGCCGTCGCCTCCCTCTGTCTGTTCTACAAATACTTTCATGGAAATTGCTCCGAGGAGCTGCATTCGCTGGTTCCCAGACATCATGAGTTCCAGCGCCCTACGAGGCTGGCATCCCGCTCTCACCCCTTCACTGTCGAAACTCCTAAATGTAGCCGTCTTTTCTACTCCAATAGCTTCATGCCTCGCACCTCTCGCCTGTGGAACTACCTTCCCTATTCCAGTTTCCCTGAGAGCTATAATCTCCAGCTATTCAAGTGTAATGTCAATCGACATCTCCAGTTGCCTTGATCTATCCACTACCCTCCTCCTCATCCTTTATTCTATCACTCCTATCTGATCTTGCTCTAAATTTTCTGTAACCGCTTGCGTTCTAGTGGATTCCCGCCTTGCTTGGGGTGAAATGCTTAAAAAAAAAAAGAAAAAAAAAGCGTATACCCCCCCACACACACACACAAAGATGAAGAAAAAAATCAAGCCAACACCAATAAAAACTGCATTAATTTTTTTAAATTAATATGAAAATAACGAAAATGAGAAAATCGGCAGACGATTGGTGATACTTTAAGACGAGTGGACTGAACGATTACAAAATGTTTCGGGTGCTGAATATTACATCAATCAGCTAAGTATCAAATTTTATATTTGTATTAATCTTTATATATATATATATATATATATATATATATATATAGAGAGAGAGAGAGAGAGAGAGAGAGAGAGAGAATTAATACAAGTAAAAGGTTCATCACTTAGCTGATTGATGTTACCTTCAGCATCCCGAATCCAGAATTTCGTAGGCGGGCCTTCCGGAAATCACTAAGTCCACTTGTCAAGGGTATGAGAAATTAACTGCTTATACTTCTCGATTTTCTTTTTATATACACTTTTCATTGGTGCAAGTTTTTTTCATAGTGTGTGTGTGCGTCTGTGCATTCGTACACGTGCGTCCATGCACCCGTCTGCGCGACTGTACATACAAAACAAAACGACGAAAAAGACAAAAAGGACAAATAACTACGGTATTCTACACGAATGTCCTTTTCGTCGTTTTGTTTTTTCAATTTACAACTCACTCCTGATTGTTTTGTGTCTTGTTCTTTTTTTTTTTTTTTTTAGCGTTTTTCTCTTTTTCCTCTTTTCGTTCAACTGTAGCTATTTTGACTTCTGGTTTTCTAGATATATACGGTCGTTGCTAATTCTTGGACGTTATGGTGTTTTCTTGAGTTAGGAAAACTGCATTACATTTTTTTACCTAAATATTTTTTAATGCTAAAATAATAAAGTAAATAATTATATATATGAGATAACGATATTTTTATGTATCAAGTACAGTACTGGATGTATAACAAAGTGGAAAAAGTTTTCGTGTGACGCGTTTTGTCTCTTAGGACTTCCTCGGACTATATATATATATATATATATATATATATATATATATATATATATATATATATATATCAACATAAAACAATATTCCTATTAAACAAACAACAAATTGGACATGCATAACAAACTGATGACTTCCGTTACAGCTGGTAAATCCTGAAATGACTTGAACACACAGCTACACACAAGTTTAACTCATGTAAATGCTCAGTACCGTAGATCGAAGGCCTGAGCATTTAAACGACATTTAAATTACAGAACTGCATTCGTTAACCTTTTTATTGATTTTTTTAGGAATAGGCTTAGTGTGTTTTTGTTTTTTTTTAAATTGTACAACAAAGAGAACTCTGTCAACGGCGCTTAAAGATTTATAGACAGTGTACATAAGGCTATAAAAAGGTTCAAGGTCATGAAAGTTCAAAGTCATAAAAGTTCAAGGTCATAAAATTGCCAGCAACATGATTTCAGAAGCAGCCGCAGTAGAGAACACGCCACGCGATTCAAATACTTTTTTTTTAACTAATCAGAATCAACATAAAAAAATACTGACGTCAATCCTTTTGGATCCCCCATAACACTATGGAACTTGAAAGGTTGCGTGTTTGTGTATATTGTAGGTGTGTGTTTGTCTCACCCTTCGTTAGTTCGCACGACTGTTACGACCCGCCAATACCTCATAAATAATGGACTATTCCATTTTGATCGCGTGGAAAGACAAGAGACGTATTGGTTTCAGTGAAAAGAAGAAAAAAGGGAAGATAGAAGTGTTTAACGTCTGTTTCAGTGAAATCGAAAAAATTGCCAATTTCAAATCTTTTCATTTGTAACCGCTTACTTATAAATAAATTTATTAATAACAATGTTTGCCAGACAGGTTTTCAGCAAAATGTTTACCAGATAGGTAAATAATTAATATAGAGGCATAAAAATTAAGTTTCTACTAGGCACCGTTTATCTTCTTTTTTTTTTTTTCTAGAATCTAAAGGGAAACAAAGTTCTCAATGTCTCCTGGGTATGCCCGTTTTCTTTATGGTCCTGAAGTTAGGGTAAGTATAAGCATTGTTATAAAAGACGCGCTCAAGTCAGCTTTGAGCAGAGTTGGAACGACCAAAGAAATGTTTGTACCTACTTCATCGTTGGAGGGTTTAAGCATGATTGTAACGACCAAAGAAAAGGCTGGTTTTCTTCATAGGTGGAGGTTTTTGTGCAAACAGTATGAGTTGGAAAGTGGGAGAAAGTGTTCAATCGTTAGTGGACAGGGGGAGCGATCAGGCTCTTGGAGCAAAAGATATAAATGCTTATTTTTTAAACAACGCCTCCTAATGGGCTTTTGACGAAGCCAAGTGGGTAATAAAATTTTCGGTTCTTTTGCTACTAGCATCTCTCTCTTACTCGCAGACACACACAATCTCTCTGTCTGTCTGTCTCTGTCTCTCTCTCTCTCTCTCTCTCTCTCTACCTCTTTAATACATTTATTACTTTTTAACTTTCCTAGAAGATGACCAACTGAAAATCCTTCAATTTATTTTTCATTATTTTAATTCGGGCATTGAATATTGCTTCCAAATCTGGGCGGGGGGGGTCTTATAGTATGTATTATGGATTATTGATAAAATACAAAGAAGAATCTGCAATGTTTTTGGTCTTAACCTGACATCTCGGCTTCAGTTACATTCCCACCGCCGTAATGTAGCTTCCCTATTCCTTTTATATAAATATTTTCATGGTAATTGTTCTGATGAACTTTCCTCTATGGTACCTAGACTTTAGGAATTTAAACGCAGTACTAAATTAGCGGCAAGGTCTAATTATTTTACAAATTGAAATAGTTAGATGTAACCGTAAGTTCTATGCAGGCAGTTTCTTCTCTGTCGCGGCACTCATCTCTTTGTTGCGAGGTGTGGACGTTTTTCAATTAATAGTTTCATGTACATGTGTCCCACAAACGATATTTGGTGGACTCGTGTGAGTCCCGGTAAAATAAGTAAAAAAAAAAACATAGTATTTAAAAGCAAACGACAATTAATGAATCCATTAACAAATAAACATTACATTAATGTGTACACAGATGAACGTGTTTGTGTGTGTGTGTGTGTGTGTGTGTGTGTGTGTGTGTGTAAGAGTTCTGTCGTCAGTCAACCGGGGAAAGGAATGTTTCCCAACAGGCACATCTTCATTTAAGTTGCGATGCAACTTGAAATAAAAAAAGGGAGAAAAAGAGATATGTTTGTCTTTTTTATAAAACTTAAACAGCGCCGCCTAATGGGTTTTTTGGCGAAGCTAACTGAGGTAACCCACTTGTGAAACTCTATTCCCGCTTCTTGCTTCATCTTTGATATTCAAAAATTTAAATGCAATATCAATCATTGTTGTCTGTCCTCTTAATTCTTGTTCTTTTCTTGTTCTCTTTCCTTAATCATATTTTCGTCATATTCTCTCGTACTCAGTATCCCCTTGCGTCTTAGTAGCTTTATCGCCTTGCTTAAGGTGTAACGATTAAAGAAAAGAAATGAATAAAAAAAACAAAAATACGTCAAATTAATCTCTTTTCGATCTGTGTGTTGAAAAAGTGATTTTTTTTTTTATTTTCGGGATCTGGAAATCTCAGTCACGTGTTTTAGACATTGATATACTCAAGGTCATGGAAAATATTTTGAAGGACATAATAATTTAATGGAAAGAAAAAATAACTGTTAATTTGTTTCCGCTAGATAACGAATAATTGTATTCTGAATATTTTTACGCACAACAAATGGGTCAACAAGAATGTGTTAGAAAAAACGAATTAGATCTCTTAAAATTGCAATAAAGAAAATTTCTTTTTTTAATTCCTAATTTGTTTCAGACGATTAAAGTCTAGTCATTTTAATATGGCTGCGGTTTGATTGAAAATGTCGTCATAAATGAAAAACAAGATTTTGTTTTAATAATTTAAATTTATTATATAAAATAATAAATATTTTTTAAATACCTTCATAACGTTGACCACTTAACGTATTTGTCAAAGGTTTAAAAAAAAAAAACGGGATTTCTGTCTTTACAAAATGGGATCAAAGTGTAGTATCCGTTTTTATTCCACAAAACACAATAAAGGAATCCTGGACCTGGGGATTCCAACCATGAAGCAGCACCTCCCTCATTGAAGTGGAAGTGTCGGTGGCTGCTGGTTCCAGCATGATAATGTGTGTAGGCATATGGGCTATCCTACGTTAAAATGACCCTGTGTCATATCCTGCCACCGTGAGGAGGCTGGTAAATACTGACGGGACCAAATATCCTTTCTCCGGCCTGGGATCAAAGTGTAGTAGCTGTACTTTATCGCTCCTCTCTTCTGTATTTTCGGCAGTTTACAGTAAGAGGAAACTTTGGTCCCAGAAATACCAACCCTGCGGCTGCACCTCCTTCACTTGACTAAAAGCGGGAGAGTCAGTGGAATATCAACACCAGTGTAACCATAGTCACGGGAACCTGACAATTTTGGGATTGGCCGAGGACAACCCCACATTGAAAACCTGACCACCAGGGATTGCCATGGGCAGGAACATGACCATGACCTCATTGTTACACTTCAGAGGGAAATTAACAGGAGATAACTGATGACATCCATTAAACATTTCACGTGGAATTAGAACAATCTACCCCAGTGAGCGAAATAAATGGTTCAGTTCGACATTCCAACCACCTGAAGAAGGACGGAGCGTACAACGACCGAAATGTTGTAATAAATATCGCGACAAAGATGAGGACAATAGTCCGAATAATGTAAATAGTGTACATAATACCTCATCTCAGAAATATAGACAGATACTGAAGGGTGATAAATGTGGCAACAAAGATGAGGACAATAGTCCGAATAATGTAAATAGTGTACATAATACCTCATCTCAGAAATATAGACAGATACTGAAGGGTGATAAATATGGCAACAAAGATGAGGACAATAGTCCGAATAATGTAACTAGTATACATAATACCTCATCTCAGAAATATAGACAGATACTGAAGGGTAATAAATATGGCAACAAAGATGAGGACAATAGTTCGAATAATGTAAATAGTGTACATAATACCTCATCTGAGAAATATAGACAGATACTGAAGGGTGATAAATATGGCAACAAAGATGAGGACAATAGTCCGAATAATGTAAATAAATCAAAATTGTGGCCTTAGCATATTTATCTATTCTGAATTCCATTCTAATGTTATCATGAAACATTTTTCAGGAGACCTTCCAGCTCACTGTCATTTCTAGCATACAACTTTAAGTCATCCATGTAAAATAGATGGCTGATTTTCTTTTGAGATATAGCTATATTCTGACCCGGTTAAGTTCGCTGATTAATGCTAAAAGAGGTGGACTTCATCACATTAATTTAACTTTAGATTAGGAAACAAGGCCCACGCAGAAAAGGATAACCAAAAAACATTGTAACACATAAAATATGTATTTAATAACATGTGCAATATCAAACAACGATGTGAAAGAAAGCATGCATTTAAATAAGAAAAGGTTGAAATAAACAAGAGAAGAAATAAAGAAAGAATGAAAGAGAATTAAAAGACTTTAGTGAGGGGAAAGGACAATAAAAGAAGAGGAATTAAGAAGACAGAAGATAACGATTGACATTGCATTGAAATTTTTGAAGATCAAAGTTGAATGGAAAGAAAGAAGAGTGAAAGAGAATTAGAAAACTTTAGTGAGGGGAAAGGACAATAAAAGAAGAGGAATTAAGAAGACAGAAGATAACGATTGATATTGCATTGAAATTTTTGGAGATCAAAGTTGACTGGAAAGTAAGAATAGTGAAAGAGAATTAGAAGACTTTAGTGATGGGAAAGGACAATAAAAGAAGAGGAATTAAGAAGACAGAAGATAACGATTGACATTGCATTGAAATTTTGGAAGATCAATGTTGAATGGAAAGAAAGAAGAGTGAAAGAGAATTAGAAAACTTTAGTGAGGGGAAAGGACAATAAAAGAAGAGGAATTAAGAAGACAGAAGATAACGATTGACATTGCATTGAAATATTTGAAGATTAAAGTTGACTGGAAAGAAGAGTGAAAGAGAATTAGAAGACTTTAGTGATGGGAAAGGACAATAAAAGAAGAGGAATTAAGAAGACAGAAGATAACGATTGACATTGCATTGAAATTTTGGAAGATCAATGTTGACTGGAAAGTAAGAAGAGTGAAAGAGAATTAGAAGACTTTAGTGAGGGGAAAGGACAATAAAAGAAGAGGAATTAAGAAGACAGAAGATAACGATTGACATTGCATTGAAATTTTGGAAGATCAATGTTGACTGGAAAGTATGAAGAGTGAAAGAGAATTGGAAAACGTTAGTGAGGGGAAAGGACAATAAAAGAAGAGGAATTAAGAAGACAGAAGATAACGATTGACATTGCATTGAAATATTTGAAGATCAAAGTTGACTGGAAAGCAAGAAGCCGAAAGAGAGTTACACAAGCGAGAGAAGCGAAATAAAAACAACAAAAAAAAAAAACTGTTCGCATAGAATTTACAGTAGCGATTTCAACAATAAAATTATGAGACCTTGCCGCCAATCTAGTACCGCGCTTAAATTCCTAAAATCTTGGTGTACTAGAGAAAATTTCATCCGAACAATTACCATGAAAGAATTTATAGAAAGTGGGGAGGGGGTCATCGCGCTTCCGAATGTAACACAAGGTCGAGGTTTTAAGTGGGTTTAACGGCAAGCAATACTGTGGAAAAATGGCACAAGCCTCCACGACAATTCTCCTTTTGGGGACGCCTCAAGCGCCAAGTAATAACCCCCAGCCCACTCCCGGGTAAGTTTTTAAAAATACCAAGCTGAAGCTCTCACCGCGGGGATGGCGGGGGCGGGGGGTGGCATTCCCCGGCAATACCTCTCCTTCGGGAGAGGGATGGAGATATTACCCGGTGCCAGGGGCGTTCCCAAAATAGGAAGTGCCTAGTGGGCTTCAGCAATTTTTCCACGGTATTACCGGTGTAAACATACTTTCAACTGAACTTGTATCAGATTTGGTCGTGACTTGGGTGCACTGAAAATACCCCCCTTTGTAAAAGAACACTCTGGCAATGATGAATGATAAATAGCCACATTAAACTTGGAATTTTTAACGTTTAATTTACAAAAAAAATTGTCTAGCCATTTTTAAAAATGTATTTTTATCTCTGAAAATATAACTTTTTCCTACTTCTCGATGAGTAGATAATGTTAGTTAAATAATATTAATGCGAATTATTTTCAATAAGAGTCTGAAAAGTTTAAATTAATTAATTTCAAATATTTCCTCGGCTGATAATTATATTTTATATCCCGAATGTCTTTCCGTAATTCGTGAAAGGATATTGTTTTCCTTGCTCTAAATTTGTTCGATCCAAAATACATTTTTGTGTTTATCCGCCTCCATTCATTTTTTATCGATTACTCATGGATTTTATTTACGTAACCACATTTGACCAAAACTACTTTTTATTTTATTTACTTAAAACTTAAAAGCAAAAATAAATAAATAATTCAGTAAGCACAATGTTGTTTGTTTATCTTTTATTTGACATTATTTAATAAAAATTAAAGCTCTTTTTTTTACCGTGCTTCATATTGAATGCGAGTACTTAAAATATTTAAAAATTTTATTGAAGTTGAAGACAAATAAATAATTACAATATGAGTCCAAAACAATCTTTGAATGAAAACGTATGCAAAAGATGCATGTTTACGGATTAATTTACGATAAGATACATGGCTACATAAATAAATAAATACACAACAATAATAACTCCGAAGTGAATTTAATGCGAAAAGTTTTTGTTTTATGGACACAAATAAATTTTTTAAAAAATGATGTCGAAATATGTTATTAATTAAATAAATAAATTTGTTGTGTCATAAACTTTTTTTAATAACAAAATACTCATAGCATGCACTTTATTTTGTGGGAAATATGATTTCCAAGGTTAGAAGCTAGCATTATTTTTAATTTTAATCATGTTGCTGCTGTTTTTAGTTTGTAGCCGACCGTGGCGATGATGAGTATGTAAAACTCACGTGAGTTAAAATTTCCTGCTCTAGCCAGTCCAACCACATGAGAAAGTTGGACTTTAAGTCCAAAGAAAAACAAACACAAGACCGATAAATATATGTAAACAAATATATGTATTAATAACAAGTACAAGTTACAAACACATGGACAATTACATTGAGTGCGTGTGGTGAATATTATGTGTGTGTGTGTTGTGGTGAGTGTTCGTATGTATGTGTATTGTTCTTAGCATGTTCCCAGAATTTGGGAAACGCAGTATCTGTGAGAGCTCACATCTGTGAGGTGGTATAAGGCCGAAGCTGAGGAAAAAAGAGACCGAGGCGAAGGGTCAGCCAGTATTTATAGCCATGGGGAGAGAGACCCCTGGTGAAGGGTTAAGGAGCTGAGGAGGAGCTAACTCCAACAAGTTTTTGCTTTTATTATTATTATTATTATTTGTTGCATACTCATTTCTGTTCAGTCCCAATCAGAGACCTAAGGTCAGAAATGGCATCATTAAATTTTCCTCTGAACATTTTTGTAAAAAATATAAATAAATAAAATAAAAAATACAAATAAAAAAAAATAAAACAACCCTAGATCACATATATTTTATTGAGATTGTTGGGGATGTGCAGAATAAGCTAATGAACTTGGGTTAGCATTGAGATGAATCAGAAGGAAATTTTATGTGAGGTTGCGTGAACTTTTCTGCATCCACAAACAAATAAACAATTTCAATATAAACAAGACAAAGCATACATTCAATTCAACACCAATAAAAGCATTTATATACAAATACAATAATATATACAGGGTATTTTTAAGGTTGTTAATGTGTTGGTGTGCTCGTGATATATGTAGTTTTATGTATGTCCTTTTTTAACGTTACAGTCTTTTAGAAAATTGTAATGAATATTTGGAATGTAGTTAATGTGTTTTAGAAATAAGTCATTATGAAGTAGTCTACCTTTGACTATAAAATGTCGAGATCGTTCAATGATGTTACTTAGAATAATAGTGAATATCAATTCACTTTTGATAAGTAAAGTAATTCAGATAGAAGTTTTGTGTGTTCACAGAGTGTTCTTCGATTTGAGCTTGCAGGTGAGTCTGTGATGATTTAGTTGCACGTTAGTTTGTGTGTTAATATGCGTGTTAATTTGCGCGGGAAAATTGCAGTTGCAATCGACGTGGATTATATTAGCATATCTCTGTGCTCGTTTGACTGACTGAGTTATCATAATGATCAAAGAGAATGTATAGTTTGAGATTCTTGAATGATGAAGAAGTTCGTAGAAGTTATTGAACTGGAAGGATTTGTCGTCTCGATTAACAAGACGGTAATTAGTAGTCGTCACATTTTTAAGCTTGAGTAAGCGGTCGAAAAATGGTCTGCTGCTGATCTGCCTAGGTCTGCGTCTGCCTCTGCCTCTGCCTCTGCCTGGTCACATGTGCTTTGGGTTCCTTTTAAGAGGTCATGATCACGTGGGGTGGCTCCAGAGCGATTTTGCGCCAAAACTTCGAAGTGTATGTGCGAGCGACCTGATTGGTAGAAATGAACCAATGAGAGGGCTAGATTTATGAATGAAAGTAGGAATAGTGCATTACTCGAAGAAGGTAAGATTGGGCTAATAGACGAGCCCAATAAGATAAAGCACTTCATATGGTGTGAACTATACTTGTGAGTACAACTTTTTGTATTTGTTTAAAGCAAAGGCTACCAGGGACCCCATCAATGAATCTATTGGAATTTTTTCTAATCAAACCTAGGGCTCCAACTACAATTGGAATTATTATGTCTTCATGTACCACATTTTTGAGATTTCTACTTCAAGATCCTTGTATTTTGATAGTTTTTCTGAAGATCTTCAAAGATACATTACAATCTGCAGGAACTGCTATGTCAATAAGAAAGCACATTCTGTTTTTGTGGTCTCTAATCATGATGTCTGGCCGATTAGCTCTGACTGTCCTACTTGTAAAGTCCCATAAAATCGATACAGATCCTATCTCTGTAACCAGGTCTGGGTGGGGTTCATACCAGTTTATTCCAATTTCCTTCCATAAGTGTTGTAGATTTTCCAGTGCAGATATTGGCCCACACTATCATGCCAAGTTTTATATTCAGCATGTGTTAACACCATGCAGCCTTATACAAGATGGTCAATTGTTTCTGGATACTTATCACGGAATCTGCATTTCAGTATCTGTCTATATTTCTGAGATGAGGTATTTTGTACATTATTTACATTATTCAGACTATTGTCCTCATCTTTGTTGCCATATTTATTACCCTTCAGTATCTGTCTATATTTCTGAGATGAGGTATTATGTACACTATTTACTTTATTCAGACTGTTGTCCTCATCTTTGTTGCCATATTTATTACCCTTCAGTATCTGTCTATATTTCTGAGATGAGGTATAATGTACACTATTTACATTATTCGGACTATTGTCCTCATCTTTGTTGCCATATTTATTACAACGTTTCAGACGTTGTACACTTCGGCCTTCTTCGGGTGGTTGAAATGTTGAACTGAAGGACACATGGCACAGTGGATAAAAGCGTTAGTTAGATCTAGTGACAGGACCTAAAGAGTGTGAGTTCAATACCCGGCTAAGGCAGTGGATAACTTTCAGAGGGAAATTAACAGGAGATAACTGATAACTGACATCCATTAAACATGGCACGTGGAACTAGAACAGTCTACCCCAGTGAGCGAAATAAAGGGTTCAGTTTGACATTACAACTACCTGAAGAAGGTCGGAGTGTACAACAGCTGAAATGTAATAAATATGGCGACAAAGATGAGGATAATAATCCGAATAATGTAAATAATCTGCATTTCAGGTTAACACAATTTTTCAGTATGTGTGCTAGGTAATTTCTAGTTAACAAGCATTGATAAGCAAGGATAAAACCTTTGCTTTCATGTTTTAATACTGCATTACAAAACCACTAGTGGGTACAGGGTTTGTCTACGTCAGCTTGTTTGGTACAGGCAGAGTATTGACCATGAAGAGCCTTATCTTTTCATTGTTTCTGTATTTTGTATATTGCATTTGACAAAGAGTTTGATATAATCTATGCAGAATAGGTGATTAAACACTTTCATTTTTAATTTGTATCCATAGTTATAACAGTTTAGTACATACAGAAGGGGTATGAAGAACAGAAGGGGCGACGGGGAGTCTCCTTGAAAGATTACTTCTCAGATATTCAGGCAGTTGGAAGTGGCAGTACCTTTGGTATGATTTAGGGTATTAAATGATTTTCCACAATTCCATGCTATATTTAAAGAAATTTACCATCACTGAGGAGACTTTGTACATTTCTGTTATGATGTTGATTTGGGGTTAGTAGAGACAAACGCCAAATAACACGTAACAATAAAAAGGGTTTTAATAGGTTGGTAAAAAGGTACAGAAATTGCCTGAGTAGTCAATAACTAGCTCAGCTAAGAATTTCTCTGTCTATCTGTCTCTCCCCATGTCAACTGACATGCCACTATTTAAAGTTTTTGTTCACAGACGCAGACAAGTTCATCTTCAAGAGGGGTGGTAGGTTTCTGACACAACAGTGTGTGTGTGTGTGTGTGTGTGTGTGTGTTGATTTTGGGTTAGTAGAGACAAACGCCAAATAACACGTAACAATAAAAAGGGTTTTAATAGGTTGGTAAAAAGGTACAGAAATCACCTGAGTAGTCAATAACTTGCTCAGCTAAGAATTTCTCTGTCTATCTGTCTTTCCCATGTCAACTGACATGCCTCTATTTAAAGTCTTTGTTCACAGACGCAGACAAGTTCATCTTCAAGAGGGGTGGTAGGTTTCCGACACAACAATTTCCGAAGTCTTAAGGATCCAAGAGAGTGGCATACTATCAAAGGCTTTAGGATAATCTATTCAACCTGTGCTGAGGTGTCTACATTTTTTTCCTGAAATTTTCTAGGATCATTTTCTTTATCAGCAATCTTTGATCTCTACAACTACATGAACCTCTTTGATATCTCTTCTGTTCCCAGTGAAGAATGTTTTCATCAAGAAATGAGTAAATACAGTTTGTCAGGGTAGACATATGGATTCTTCACACAACAAGCCAGCTAACCCTGCTAGAAAATGCACTATTCCTGTTATAATTTTCACCATCACAATCTTGCAAATATATAACAAGCATTCATTGGTCAATTACCTTCAATCTAGTTTGCTGATTGGTCAGTTCTGACCAATCAAACCGCCTGCACGTGACAAATCTGTTTTCCCGCTCAATATGCCTGAAGCCTCCCACGTGATACATGACCATTATAAAAACAGAACACGTGTAAACTCCCTGAGTTGTTTCTTGTCATTCATCTCTCTCGTGTCTTATTTGCCAAGATGTAATCTTCAAGAACTCCCATTTTAACTAATACAGTCAGACATTAAAGACCATTACCAACATTCACGCAAGTACAAACTCTGAAATCTCTTCTGAACTTTTCCCAACTTGTACAACACACAATTTCAAACATACTAAAGAAACTTTATTCTTCTAAACTGCAGTTTAATAATTACTTTCACTTTATGAACTTAGGTACAAATATTACCTAATCTAAGAGACACATCTCTAACCTTTTCACTCAGTATTCATGCATGTATATCAAACATTAATAAATTCAATTGTTACGTTTTGAAACAAGATGTTTATGAATCTTTATTCTCTGTCATTGTATTAATTGTTGTGGATGGAAGATTATTGAACACACACAATTTTAAACCTTCTGATAATTCAAACCTTTTATTCCTCTCCAACACACACATCCCATATCCGCAACAGACATGATCAATTTATATGGACAGATATGTAAATTGGTCTATAATTTTTTGGATCATCTGTTTCACCTGTTTTTGGTAGAAGATATGCAATACCTCCAGTGATTCATTCTGGAATTTCATTAGGAGTATTAATTAGCATTGGTAAAGTTTGTACAAGAGTTTTATGGATTAATAATAGATGATAAAGCCAAGAGTTGGGAAGTATGTCATTTCAGTATTTGAGATTTTGTTACAGCTTTCCTAACATTATATTTAGTTATATTTTTATTATTATTATTATTATTGTTGTTGTTATTATGATTGTTATTATTTATTTATTTATTTTATTTATCATTTCCTTTAATTTCTGTTGTATACTCATTTCTTAACAAGTAGTAAACTAATTGGTTAAAACGCATTTTCATAGTAAAATCATTTGCAATGCATTTTTATATTAAAAATCCAAATGCAAAGCATTTTTATATTAAAAATCCAAATGCAATGCATTTTTATATTAAAAATCCAAATGCAATGCATTTTTATATTAAAAATCATTTGCAATGCATTTTTATAGTAAAATCATTTGCAATATATTTTCAAAGTAAAATCATTTGCAATTCATTTTTATATTAGAATCATTTGCAATGCATTTTTATAGTAAAAATCATTTGCAATGCATTTTTATTTTAAAAATCATTTGCAATCAATTTTATAGTAAAATCATTTGCAATGCATTATATAGTAAAATCATTTTTAATGCATTTTTATAGTAAAATCATTTGCAATGCATTTTATAGTAAAATTATTTGCAAGGCATTTTTATAGTAAAATCATTTACAATATATTTTCAAAGTAAAAGCATTTGCAATTAATTTTTATAGTAAAATCATTTGATATATGTGATATCATGTGATATAGTAAAATCATTTGCAATGCATTTTATAGTAAAATCATTTGCAATGCATTTTATAGTAAAATCATTTGCAATGCATTTTATAGTAAAATCATTTGATATATGTGATATCATGTGATATAGTAAAATCATTTGCAATGCATTTTATAGTAAAATCATTTGCAATGCATTTTATAGTAAAATCATTTGATATATGTGATATCATGTGATATAGTAAAATCATTTGCAATGCATTTTATAGTAAAATCATTTGCAATGCATTTTATAGTAAAATCATTTGCAATATATTTTCAAAGTAAAATCATTTGCAATTAATTTTTATAGTAAAATCATTTGCAATGCATTTTTATAGTAAAATCATTTGCAATGCATTTTTATAGTAAAATCATTTGCAATGCATTTTTATTGTAAAATCATTTGCAATGCATTTTATAGTAAAATCATTTGCAATGCATTTTATAGTAAAATCATTTGCAATATATTTTCAAAGTAAAATCATTTGCAATTAATTTTTATAGTAAAATCATTTGCAATGCATTTTTATAGTAAAATCATTTGCAATGCATTTTTATTGTAAAATCATTTGCAATGCATTTTATAGTAAAATCATTTGCAATGCATTTTATAGTAAAATCATTTGCAATATATTTTCAAAGTAAAATCATTTGCAATTAATTTTTATAGTAAAATCATTTGCAATGCATTTTTATAGTAAAATCATTTGCAATGCATTTTTATAGTAAAATCATTTGCAATGCATTTTTATTGTAAAATCATTTGCAATGCATTTTTATAATAAAATCATTTGCAATGCATTTTTATAATAAAATCATTTGCAATGCATTTTTATAATAAAATCATTTCCAATGCATTTTTATAGTAAAATCATTTGCAATATATTTTCAAAGTAAAATCATTTGCAATGCATTTTTATAGTAAAATCATTTGCAATGCATTTTTATAGTAAAATCATTTGCAATGCATTTTATAGTAAAATCATTTGCAATATATTTTCAAAGTAAAATCATTTGCAATGCATTTTTATAGTAAAATCATTTCCAATGCATTTTTATAGCAAAATCATTTGCAATGCATTTTTATAGTAAAATCATTTGCAATGCATTTTTATAGCAAAATCATTTGCAATGCATTTTTATAGTAAAATCATTTGCAATGCATTTTTATAATAAATTCATTTGCAATGCATTTTTATATTAAAATCATTTGTAATGATGTATATAAACTGTAAGTATTTTCTATATAATCATTACTCATAGAATAAATAAAATTTTTTACACATTTTTCATGTTTAATAAGTAAATCCTCAGTGTGCTACCACAGGTTATGTTAATACCTGACACCAAGAAATGTACTTTATTCGCAGGGTTGGCCATGTTGTAATTGAAACTGTGTAATTTTAAATATTAAATTTCCTCTTACAACTTGTATTACCAAACATAAAGATATCTATTGAAATGGAATAAAAAAGCACACTGTCCTGTGAAATAAACCATGTTATCTTTTGAAAAAAAAGAAGACATTTATGTTGATAATGTAGTCATCAAAAGAGTCACTGTCAAGGTTACAAGAATGTAACACAGAGCCAAAGAAAAAACAAAAAAAGCCCCTGTAACTGAACTGAATATTGTGCTCGGAATTTGTTGGAATAAAGTTTCCCATTCATTACATATCCTGGCCAACAGCTTGTAGTGGATGTAGGAAGGCTGTGTGAATATTTAAGATTGTACTGCAAATAAAATATGCAATATCCACAAACATAAATTATAAGAAATGGCCAAATGGTAACGATATTCAATCACGACAAAAAATACTTGTTTGAAACAAGAGATTAAATTTTATATACACAATTTACAATTTCTTTGTTTGTAATGATGTGTGCAAAGGTATATTTTAGAGAAAAATTTCTTTGCTGTTTCGAAAATGTTCAATGTCTAAAAAGTTGTCGCCTTTGATTAAAAAGGTTGAATTTAACTTAAACAAAAGATTTTTCTATGAAAGAGATTGAATGAAAAAATTTGTTGTGTATTTTTTTCTAATCTCTCATAAAGAAAGTTTGTTTCTTTGGTGGCACATAATTCCCATGTGTATCTTTTGCATGTGTGAGTCTCAAATGAGACAAAAATTTGTTTACTGTTTCTATTTATAGTTTTCTTAATAACGAAATCCGCTCCACAGGACTTGGTAGCTGTTGCAAATTTTTCTAAGAAATGCGTGAGCAAATGTTGTATTTTTTATTTTTTAGCCAATAGGATTTCTTGAAACATTTAAATTAGGGATGAAATTGAGAAATATTTTTTATGTCAGCTGAGCCTATGTTTGCACAAATTTTGACTGTTTTGTTATGGAAATTTTTCGAAGCTTATTTTTTATTTAACAACCAATGAAATTCAAGAAAATGTTTGAAATTGAAATGAGAATTACTAAAAGCTGGTAAATCAAATGGTAATATCTATGCATGTGTTTTTTCCACCCCAAAATGAATGCCCAAAAAAAAATATTCAAAGAGCTTAAAATGATTGTTTTCTGTCTGAATTTCTGGGATAAGGACTTACCATTATTTACATTATTTTACAAATGGACTATTGCTGTTGTAATCCCAATGTTTCATCTGTACATTCAGCCTTCATCTGGTTTATGTTGATCTGGTTAAACACCTCAGGTTTTCAGGCAAATATGACAAGCATTCCTCATCAGCAGGCAGTTTAGGTTTAAGGCTCCAAAATCTCCAAAGTAAATTGTCCTACTGAATAATAGCCTAGCAAATGGTTTGTGAATTTGGTGATATAGTATTTGTCAATCCAATCCCTTGGCTGGGCAATAGCTTCATGGATAAAAGCATTGGTTTTTGAATTTGGTGACATGGTATTTGTGAGTTCAATGCCTCAACAAAGCTCACGCAGTTATATATGCATGGAGCCACTTGTGTGCTATATAAGGGGGAAATTTTTGCCTGCAAAGTCAGAAAGGATTTGGCTGCACTTAGGAGAGATATGAGGCTGATATCTTGGATGAAAAAACTTCTATTAATACTATGGTTGCTGCTAAAGAAGAAAAAGAAAGAAAAGGAAGAAGAAAGAAGAAAATGAACACTTAAAAACTTATAAAGATTCTCATAACAATGAATCTTTATATATATATATATATATATATATATATACTACAATTCAAAAGTTTGAAGCCGGACTTGACAGAAGAGTGAAACTTTTCCATCCCCAAAATAAAAAATTGCTCTTAGAATTATTGAAAAAAGAATAGAATCAATTATCAAACTTTGAGAAACTTTTGCAATGAATGCCAAATGTTTGCGCTGCAGTAATCGAGGCTAAAGGAGGATATTTTGACGAGAGCTATATTTAATGATAAAATGCTTTTTTTTTCTTTTTGTCATAATAAAATTTCTAATAAAAATCATGTCTCACTATTTTAACCATGTATAATAATTTTCTCTTACTTAAAGTACAGAACAACTACTTTTTGGGGCAATTTAAAAAATTGCCAGGGTATGCCTCAAATTTTTTAACTGTAGTGTATATCTTATTTGAATGTCTCTTCTAAACCTGTGAATCTTCTCTCATTTGCAAACATCTGTTTCTAAAATCAGTATGTTTTGTCTAAAGGGCCCCCAAAACCAGCATCACCTGAGATAGGTTTACTTATCTCACCCTTTTTACTTTTGACCTTTGAACTTTTGAATTTGGGAACTTTTCAAGGAAGTAAAGTTCTTTTGTTAATTAAATTGTTTTTCATGAATTGTTGTTTTCTCAGAGAAAATAGATTTGTATTTCAAAGAATTGTTAATCAGTCTTGATAATTTGAGGTGTACAAGGGAAATTTTGTATTTTTGTACAATTCGTATATTGTAAAAATATTTATCAGTTTTGGCCCTTCATGCCTGCAAAAAAAACAGAATGTCCTTTAGACACTCCATTTTTTTGTGGGAACAAAGGTCTATGTTGACCATATGAGCTTTAAATATTTCCTAATTAATTTATAGATTATATTATAGACTTTGTGGTAATAATCTGTCTGAGTGTAACTTATTCTTTACAAACTGACATAAATATTTATTAGTCAAGTACATATTATCCATTGCTTTTAAAAACTGTCTTCCATCCTTCTATAAGCTTATTGATGAAATTTTCATAAAAAAACTTTGTGTTTTTTGTTGGAGGAGGGTTTCGATGTAATTTTCAACTGACTGTCCAGAGACAATTTTTTGTCACTGAAATTATTCTGTAGGGACCGAAACAGGAGAATTCAGTCATTTTTTTTGCTATTTAAATTTATGAATAAAAAATTGTTTTCATATTTATTTCTTTATAAATTGGTAAATGATAAATATTGCATTGTATTAGTTTTAATTCTATAAGTTTTAGAATGTTGTAAATATAAAATTATTTTTGTAAATAAACAATCTAATAAATAAATTGGGTTTAATATTTTGGTTGTTAATTCTTAAAGAACAAAAAAGTGTATAAATTCACTTTCATTATATGTTTAGAGTTTATTACAATTGTAACCATTGGTTTTTAAAGCAATAAACATTGCCGAAGAGTGTAGATGGTTTCAATAAAAGCAGTGTCATGGGAAAAAATGTCCTTTTGACATTTTTTGTGAGCACAAAGATCCATGTTTGCCATTTAAACTTTAAATATTTCCTAATTAATATGTACATTATATTATAGACTTTGTGGTAATAATCTGTTTGAGTAGAACTTATTCATTACAAATTGACATAAACTTTTATTAGTCAAGTACATAGCATCCATTGTTTTTAAAAACTTTCATCCTTCTATAAGCTTATTAATGCAATTTTTGTAAAAAACTTTGTGTTTTTGTTGAAAAAAAGGTTATTTTCTTGGCATGTTTTGAACGTTACAATATATTATATTTATAGATTATATTATAGACTTTGTGGCAATAATCTATCTGAGTGTAACTTATTCTTTACAAATTGACATATAGAGTAAAGGATGGTGATTTGATGAGCATTATTGTGTGATTCTCTGGAAGTGGTCAATAAGATAGGTCCATCAAGCATGAACAAAAAAAACAATGTCAAATGGTTGGCTTTTCCCTTGACACTGCTATTATTTTAATTACTTTCATTGTTTGGAAATGTTTATTGTTTTCAAAAGCAATGATTAGAATTGTAATAAAACCTAAACATATGGTAGTGAATTTATACATTTTCTTTGTTCTTGAGAATTAACAACAAAAAATAATAAACACTATTATAAACACAAAACATATGATGAGAGTGAATTTATACATTTTCTTTATACTTTAAAATTGACAACAAAAATATTAATCCATATTTATTTACTAGAGTGTTTATTTACAAAAAAATTTTTTTTTTTTTATCGAATAGTCAAAGGCGGGTGGCTCTATGTAAAAAAATTAAGAGTAAAAGTGGTCCATAGTTAAAAAAAAAAGGGTTGATAACCATTGATTTAATGTATAAATGTTATTTTTATGGTTACACGTGTTTGAGTTGCTTTCCTTGTTTTTTTTTTTGATTTTGTTAAGCAGTGAAATTAATAATGCCAGGTTAAATTGAGAGGTCCTGTTAAAGAAAAAGTGTGCCTCCAACAGGAACTGAACCTGCATCAGAGAAACCACATTTTTAGCCAAAGTGTGTTGCTACCAGTTAGGGACCAGCTTGACAGAGCAAGATTTGAATAACAAAAAATAAAGTTTATAATATCGGATACAAAATCCCTTATTAACACTATATTCAGACTATCATCCTTATCTTTGTTGTTGCTGTTGCAGTGTATATCAATCAAGGTAGCCTATAGAAAATTCTGAACTGAACTCATTATTTAATCTATGGGAATAGACTGTTATCGTCCCACTGCCCATTTCCAGAGATATTTTGTCTAGTTCTTATTTTTCTTGTTTAGTTCTTATTTTTACTGCTCAGTTATTGCTTGCCATTTCTACTGATTCCAAGTACATACTGCCTGGCCCAGGGATTGAACTCATGTTAAATAATAGTTTAGCAGACTATTATTTTAAGGGGGAACAGTATCTCTGCTTGGACTTCCTGTTGTTGACTTTGAGGTCAGATACAAGACAAAATAAGGAAGTTAATTTTGATTGCCAGCATGGAAAAGGAGATAGCCATAGAAAGGCTTTTCAGTGAGTTGTTTCTTAACCATCAAACAATGTAAATGTGTTTTCTTTCGTGTTTGAAACAACTCCCTAGTAGGAGGGAGTGACCCCACTAGATAGATAGAACATGTTGACATGAACATTAATGATGTAATGGAATAGCCTGTCGCCCCCATGAGTGACTACATTATACCTATAAGTATCTGTAAGTCAACAGACTGTGGGGACTAGCTGGGATCTGTTCCAGCTAGACAGTCGAACTCTCTGTCTTTGGACAGAGAGGAACCCGGACGAGGCTCCGCTGAAGGGCAGAGTCTCATTTGGGGAGGTAGACTGATCCTGAACCCGTTTTTACGGGTTCAAAAGGGAATATTTTTGGCCGAGCATACAGGCTTGGAGAACCCACATTAATCCGGCCTAGTGCCACATGCAACCCTCGTGGGGGGGAGGGTAGCTAAATATACCAGCTGGGATCTGTTGAGTACGACTCAGACTTATGCAAGAACTACCAGCCATCAAATAGTAGCACTTGTAATGACCTTGTGCATAACTGTTGCCTTTATTCTTATTGTAGCTTTTTTTTTTACAATAAATCTTTACTTGTTTTATCCACCTTGTTTTTCAAGTATATATTCCTATTAGCACAGAATATAATCATACTTATTATAAACCCAGGTTGTGTGTGTGTCTGTTCGTTTATATATGGGATCGGATTTCCTACATTTTTCAACCGATTTCCACAAAACTTCACAGGACTACATAAAATTACCTTGCGGTGGTTCTGACAGTGCCAAAAATTGGAAAAACAATTGTTTTTGCAAGAAATCAATTTGAAAACACGATAAAACAGGAATCTGTCGCCAGAATGAAAGGGGGACAACTCATATCGAGTTATACTTATTATAAAACCCAGGTTGTGTGTGTGTGTGTGTGTGTGTGTGTTCATTTATATATGGGATCGGATTTCTTACATTTTTCAAGCGATTTCAACAAAACTTCACCATTTTTTTGGCAGGTAGTGTTTCTTATAGCCTTGCACACTTTTTTTTTTTATTTTTACATTCAGAATGCTTCAAAAATTCCATTTACAAGACAATTGTTTATAATAAAATTGAAAAATTCTATTCAATCGGTAGACTCAAAACAATTGAAAACAATGTTTTTTTGACCAATTCGTAAAGAAAAAAAAAAATAATTAAGACATGCGTGTTCGTCAACCTTAAACCATAATCTTTGTCAATTTTATTTTTCAGTTTTTATGATGGTCGATACTTGATCTATCTCTTACTGTTACATCCCCGGGCAACGTCGGGCTCTACTGCTAGTAGTTAATAAAATAGTTCGATTAAAATTTCCTGTGTTGAAGTTCTTCTATCTCTGGACTCAAAATGACTTATAATCACTGGCTGTGAGAGAAGAATGTAACTTTATTATCGAATTGACATCTTCGCCCGAGACCTCCCAGCATGAGGTGGCTATATAACACTCACAATTACTATGTCACAAACACACAAACCAGTTCTTTAATCCACTATGCTATGCAAGTTCTCCACCACCTTAACCAGGTATTGAACTCACAACTCTTTAGGTCCTGTCACTAACACCTTTATCCACTGTGCCATGTGTTAAGGATATTTGTGTATGAATTTCTGGGTATTATAAGCAATAAATAAGTCTCAGCACCATTTTTTACCAGTGCTCATATTGTAATTCTAGGAGAATTCACTGTAGTGAACTTGGAGCCTTAAACCTAACCTGCCTGCTGATTAGTACTGCTTGCCATGTTTTGAATTTCATGTAGGTTACCTAAATTAATAGACACCTAATGAAGGCCAGAGAGCACAACGGCCAAAACATTGTGATAACAACAACAAAGATGAGGACAATAGATTAAATATAAATAGTGCAAATAGAGAAAGATTTAAATTGCCTGTTTAAGGAAAGCATATTTCTCATTTGAACTTCTACAAATCTATATCTTTGGCTAAACACATGTACTTGTCAAAGATAATGTTTATAGTAATCATATATATATATATATATATATATTAGTAATTATATATATATATATATTATTAATTATATATATATATATATATATGTAATTATATATATATATATATATTAGTAATATATATATATATATATATATATATATTAGTAATTATATATATATGTATTAGTAATTATGTATATATATATATATATATATATATATATATATATATTAGTAATATATATATATATATTAGTAATTATATATATGTGTATTAGTAATTATATATATATATACATTAGTAATTATATATATATATATATATATATTATTAATTATATATATATATTTATATATTTTTAGTAATTATATATATACATATATATATATTAGTAATTATATATATATGTTAGTATTATATATATATATATATATATATATATATATTATAATTATATATATATATATTAATAATTATAGATATAGATATATATTAGTAGTAATTTTATGTATTAGTAATTATATATATACACATATATATATATTAGTAATTATATATATATATATATATATATATATATATATATATATATATATGAATGAATATACAATAAAACTGTTTTTTACAGACAAGGCTTATCTTGTCCATGAAACAGTTATATTTAAAAAAACACCCTGAATACACATTTCAAAATAATTGAAAGTGTAGAGCAAGTTAAGATCTAAAATATTACAAAAACTGACCTTTTCTGCTCCTTTTTCACTGCCTGACAAAACTTTTATCAGTAGAAACCACAGTAGCAGAAAAGGTTAGTGTTTTAATATTTGGGATCTTTTATATATATATATATATATATATATATATATATATATATATATATATATGTATTATTGGTATTAGTAGTAATCCTATAGGTAAAAGAAACTACACTCGTCCGGAAAACCTTCGGTGTCTTGATTTGCAAATAATCAAACCAATACCAAAGGGAAAAAAAGGTATAAAAAAAGAAAGAACCAAGAACATTTACGTTAGCTGAAAATAATCGTCCAGCATGCATGTTGAAAGCCAAAGAAAAAAACACCAATACGAGTACGCAAAACAACTAAATAAAGTGCTCAATACAGTAAGTAGAGCAGACCTAGTTAAACCTAGAGAGCCAGACAAACCTACCAAGGTTTCACCTAAGCAGATCATCAGGGAAGCCAGCCTTCCCTGATGATCCACTTGGTAGGTTTATCTGGCTCTCTAGGTTTATATATATATATGTTGTGTATATTTTGGCAATGTGTTTTCATTAAGACATGTCTCATTAAATAATTTAGACAAATTTTGTCTACTTATTTTTAATAGGATCCTCTTAGACAAGTTTCTTAGTATCCTTAAGAAAGAAAATTACCATGTTGATGCATATTCATTTTATTCCGAGTACTTTCAACATTAGCACAATGTCATCATCAGGGTCTTGTTTTTTTTCTAAAACAAAAAAAATTATTGTGTTCATCATTTTTCTAAGACAAAATTGTTGGATTCATTTAAAAATTAAATTCTCACTTGTGAAATGGAAAACACTAAGGTTATGTACTGTACAATTTTAAATTTTATCAAGTAAACACAGAAACATGTCTTTATATATATATATATATATATATATATATATATATATATATATAATACATGGAAGGTTAATGGTAAGAGTTGAATCAGACCAGGAAACGTAGTATTAAAAAGTGCTCAATACATGTGTGAAAAAATAAAATAAAAAGTAATAATAACATGTAGAGCTTTTAACTTTAAAAATCAGGAGGTCAGTTGAATCTGCTACCTTGGTTTCAACCTGACAGTATCCTCAGGCAATTTTTATTAAATGACCTCTTCTTAATGCTTTATTTAAAAGAACAAAAATAAAATAAAGTGTTAAGAAGTCATTTGATAAAAATCACCTGAGGATACCGTAAGATTGAAACCAAGGTAGTGTATTCAACTGACCTGCTGATTTTTAAATTATATATATATATATATATATATATATATATATATATAGAGAGAGAGAGAGAGAGAGAGAGAGAGACTAAAATAAGGAATGAAAAAAAAGGCACTTAATATTTAATATAGTGTTATTTATTTATAATCTATGAATTTTTACAGAGAAGAATTAAAACTTTCTTACTTACAATTGAATTTTCAGTGTTTTTTTCTTAGAAAAATAATTTGTTGTTTGTTTTTTTTTAAACGTTTTTACTTTAACCGGTTTCGCTTAGATTTCAAAAAGTTTTTAACTGTTTCTCTCTCCACGTGCTGAAGCTTATTGTTTATCAATGAAAAAAAATGAAAATCAAGGGACGTAACTGGCTATAGATGTCATTTATGGTAAGAGGAATTTGGTAGAATCTATTTATGCAATGAATTAAGTATGGATTTGAAATTGATGATGAAAAATATTTCCTTATTAATCCGCCTTGTTCAGTGGTTATGTAGTTGCACTGGTAGAATGGGAAGACACTAAAATTTGGCAGATTTTGTCCTCCGCATTCCTCTATATGTTGGCTAAGGGGTATTTTTCTGTTGATGATTTTCTGCGATGAACCTTTGCCTGTAATTATGTATATTAAATTCTCTGAGACACGCGAGAAATCATTTTTAATTTTGATCCATCTTTGAACTGAAATTCATGGCCCTCTAATAGGTAGTTGCATACCCCAGAAGTTGCATTTTTTCGCCTGAAGGTCTTTAATTGTCTTCTGCAGTTTTTTCAATAATTTAGTTAATTAATTCCAGTGATTTAGGTTGTCATTTAATTTTTACGATTGGATATTTTTGTCGTTTAGTAGGATTGGTAGATTTAGTGGTACATGCACATTTATGCGTATATTTCTGTGTTCTTTGGGTTGAAAGTTGAAATATAAGGGATGACCTTTTTTTCCTTTCATTTACACTATCATCCTCATCTTTGTTACCATATTTATCACAACGTTTCGGCCTTTGTATGCTCCGGCCTTTGTCAGGTGGTTGAAACCCTTTATTTTGCTCGATGGGGTATACTGTTCTAGTTCCACGTTTCATGTCTAATGGATGTCAGTTATCTCCTGTTAATTCCCCTCTCCAAGTTCTCCACCACCTTAACCATGATTCCTTCATTACATAAGAGTTCTCATGTTTCAAAAACAAGATCCAAAAACTTCAACATAACTGTTAAAATTAAATTGAATTAAAGTATCATACTCTTTAGGTCCTGTCACTGGATCTAACCAACGCCTTTATCCACTGTACCATGTGTCCTTGAGGACATCTGTGTTTGAATTTCTGGGTATTATAAACCTAATGTCTCAACAACCATTTTTTACCAGTGCTCATATTGCAATTTTTTGCTGTTATCATTTTGTTTTTTACCAGAGCTCATATTGCAATTTTCATTGTTGTTATTATTGCTTTTCTCTGGTACTCCTTATTGCTGGTTCCCATATTGTATTCATTTCTATGCTTGGTCGGCTCAGGAGATTTTTGTGGCCTAGCATATGTGCTGATTCCTTAAGTTTACAAATTTTCCAATGAAATTCTATGTCTATGATTTGAACCTGATCCCACAGAGGGCAGTGGTCTCCATTTTCTCCCATGTGGTCAGCCATGCCTGATTTTTCTACTTCTCCTTGTGTTACAGATTTCTGGTGTTCTTGAAGCCTTACTTTAAGGGGGCTGCCTATCTCCCCTTTATATTTTTTTCCACAGCTGATACATTCGGACTGTTGTCCTCATCTTTATTGCTATATTCACAATGTTTTGGCCGTTCTTCATATGGCCCAGTGGATAAAGGTGTTGGTTAGATCCAGTGACTTGACCCAAAGAGTTGTGAGTTCAATACCAGGCTACAGCAGTGGTGAACCAAAAAACTTGGAGAGTTCAGTTAAAGGGAAATAACTGAGACATCTTTTTAAGCATGTTCATTCGTATTCGTAAACTTCAAGATTAGTTATTCATAAATTTTCGCTTGAGGATGAAACAGAACTTGATACTTTAATTCAATTTAATTTTAACAATTATGTTGAAGTTTTTGGCTCTTGTTTCTGAAACATGAGAACTCTTATGTAGTGAAGGAATCATATTTTTTAAAAAAAATAATTATAATTACGCTCTACCTTTGTATGGAGCACTGTTTTTTAAAAATAAAAACAAAAATACTAAAGAACTCCGGATTATTTATCTAACATGTTTTTTCCTATTTTTCTATATATTTACATACATATTATATATATATATATATTATTATATATTTGCATATTATATTTATTTATATTATATATATTATATATAAATATTATAATTATTATATATATTATACATTTATATTACATTTATTATATTTATATATCTATATTTATATATATATATATATATTGTATATATAAGTTTATTACATATTATATATATATATATTATAAGTTTATTGTTCGTGTTCTTAATAATGTTGTTATTTTTTTGTGGTTGTATATTTTATATGCTTTTCTCTTAGCATTGTGGATGAAATAATAAGGATATTGGAGATTTGTGAGTGTTTTCTATGTAGATTTCTTCTTTGGATAAGTATTGGGGGCTGCAGATTATCTGTCTATATTTCTGAGATTAGGTATTCTAATTATTTACATTGTTCGGACTGTTGCCTTCATCTGTGTTGCCATATTCACGTTTCAGCTATTGTACACCCTGGCCTTCTTCAGGATCTGTCTATATTTCTGAGATGAGGTATTCTAATTATTTACATTGTTTGGACTGTTGCCTTCATCTGTGTTGCCATATTCACGTTTCAGCTATTGTACACCCTGGCCTTCTTCAGGATCTGTCTATATTTCTGAGATGAGGTATTCTAATTATTTACATTGTTTGGACTGTTGTCTTCATCTGTGTTGCCATATTCACGTTTTCAGCTATTGTACACCTGGCCTTCTTCAGGATCTGTCTATATTTCTGAGATGAGGTATTCTAATTATTTACATTGTTTGGACTGTTGCCTTCATCTGTGTTGCCATATTCACGTTTCAGCTATTGTACACCCTGGCCTTCTTCAGTATCTGTCTATATTTCTGAGATGAGGTATTCTAATTATTTACATTGTTTGGACTGTTGCCTTCATCTGTGTTTTGCCATATTCACGTTTCAGCTATTGTACACCCTGGCCTTCTTCAGTATCTGTCTATATTTCTGAGATGAGGTATTCTAATTATTTACATTGTTTGGACTGTTGCCTTCATCTGTGTTGCCATATTCACGTTTCAGCTATTGTACACCCTGGCCTTCTTCAGGATCTGTCTATATTTCTGAGATGAGGTATTCTAATTATTTACATTGTTTGGAATGTTGTCTTCATCTGTGTTGCCATATTCACGTTTCAGCTATTGTACACCCTGGCCTTCTTCAGGATCTGTCTATATTTCTGAGATGAGGTATTCTAATTATTTACATTGTTTGGAATGTTGTCTTCATCTGTGTTGCCTTATTCACAACGTTTCAGCCATTGTACAATTTTTCGGCTGTTGTACATTCCAGCCTTCTTCAGTTGATTGGAATTTCGAACTGAACCCTTTATTTCGTCCACTGGGGTAGATTGTTCTAGAGAAAAGCAATAATAACAACAACATTGCAATATGAGCCATGGTAAGAAATGTTTACTGAGACATTACGTTTAAAATCCCAAAAATCATACACTGATATCCTCAAGGACACATGGCCCAGATAAAAGTGTTAGTTGGATTCAGTGACTTGACCCAAAGAGTTGTGAGTTCAATACCTGGCTACTGCAGTGGTGGACAAAAACTTGGAGAGTTGAGTTAAAGGGAGATAACTGACATATTTGGAAGAGGCATGGCATGTGGTACTAGCACAATCTACCCTGGTGGACAAAATAAAGGGTTCAGTTTGAAATTCCAATCACCGGAAAAAGGCCGGAGCATTGTGAACATGGCAATAAAAATAATGTAAATAATGCTGATTCTTAGTGCTCTTCAATAGAATCCTATAATTATTCCAGATTTGATGTTATTACAATTGTGGTAATAGCAATTGATAAGGTCATTATTGTTGGTAGACTTTCTGTAAATCTTAAACTGTTTGTTAGTATTTCTATGCAGTATGATATATACGAAGCGTAACGTGTTGTTAGACTCAGATTCAGTATATTGTGGGTTTGACGTTATTATATTTGTTGACAAGATCAGGTAAAATTGTTTTGTGGATATATTAACAGAGAATCATCTATGTATCTGAAATAAGAGGAATTTTGTAATAAAATCTTTTTGAAAAGACCAAAAAATAGACAAGCCAAAATGGCTTGTCTATTTTTGGAAAGTGGTCCTAACAGGTAACAGGAAATCCCATCAGTAAACCAAATTTTTTCTATAAAAAAATATTGTTAGTAAAGGTAAAAAGACATTGAAAAATCTTGGAACTCAAGATAAATAAAAATTTAAAAATATATAAATAAATTTTATAAAATAATAATAGTAGTAGTATTAGTAATCATATTTATTGCTCAGTTAGTAATTATGAGTTCAATCTCTAGGATAGTATTTATCAATCCACCCACGGGGATCGAATGTGGCACAAGGCCTTTTTAATGTGGGTATGTCCGAGCCCGTAGGCCCAGCCAAAAAAATAAATAACCATCAAACCGCCGAGGCGCCAGTTCAAATCAACCTCCCCAACGAAACCCTACCCTTGCAGAGCTTCGTCGGGTTCCTCTCTGCAAGCAGAGAGTTTGACGAACACCCGACCCGGCAGCTCACAAAGCGCAGATACTACACTTTGATCCTAGCCACCGGGCCGAGCGGGTATTCTTTTTAAGTGTTTACTTGGACTCAGTAAAACAGGTGAGCAATAAGTGAGCAGTACTAAAAATAAGAACTAGACAAGATATCCCTAGCTATGGGCAATGGAACAACAACGGTCTAAACCCATAGATCAGAGGTGTCCAAACTTTTTTCAAACAGGGCCAAATTTGATGAGATGAATATGTGTGATGGCCAACCATTCTGCTTGGCATTCTTTGAACTCTTAACATTAAATTCAAATCAACTATCTTATGAACATTTTATTGCAAATGGCATATTTTTATTTCTTCACATGGATGACAAATAAATTTAAACAGGTCTTACCAAAATGACTCAACCTGTCATATCTGAAGCCAATATAAGATGAAGTAAAATATGTCTGCGAAAAAAGAACTTATTGGAAGCTATAATATATCTCAGGTTAATCTTAAACATTATGTATTGGTAATTAATGTCGTCTGCCACCTTTTAAGTTAAAAACATATGAATAACACCAATATTCATCTTATTAAGAAGTCAAAAAACATAAAATGACACAAGTTCAAGTGTCCAAATAGATTGATAACTGATTTTAAGCAGCACAAAACAAATTTAATTCACTAAGATTTTAGAATTTATTCATCTCAGATGACCAAAACAAATAACTTCCCTGCACTAATATGAAAAGTGATACTGAGATCTGGACTACAGTATGTAGGCCAGGTCTGGTTCAAAGGCAATGATTTTAGAAATTGGCTGAAAAAGGCCATGGTCAGGGTCATATCGCCAGAGGGCAACCACAGTTCTGCTGGTCTCTCTTGGTAAAACATGAAATTGTATTTCTTAGGCATGTACTTTACATATGCTGACTTAAAATACTGGCAGTGATACAGTCTATGACAGAGGATGGGGGCCATATGAAATTTGAATGTGGACAGTAATTGGCACCCCCGGGCCAGACTTTGGACATGCCTGCTGTAGATTAAACAAAGGGTTAATTTCAGAATTCCCTGTTGGTTACCCAGATCAATATACACCTGATGAAGGTGGACAGAGGCCACAAACAACAAAGATGAGGATAATAGTCCAATATATATAGTGTAAATAAGGGATGATGTCATAAATATAAATAAATTGACCTATTCTCGAACACAGTCAATGCAACCAGTGTCACAAAATGAATGAAATAAGCAACTATGGAAGTTCTTTCTATCTGTAGAGAGATGCATGCCTTGCTTCAAGCTGTAGGTCGGACATTAAAAGTTTTCTTGTGTGACTCACTATATGATTTGCAAAATTTGTGAGTAAATAAATATTGATTCAATTATTGTCTCAAAAAATATGAAATACACATTTTTTTTTTTTAAATTTCTTTAAAAAATGCATATATTTTTAAAATATTTAAATGAATTACATAATTACTAATTTTAAAATTTGTTGTGAAATCAAATTCTGGTAATAAATATAATTTTTGGAATTATAAGAATATTTTTGGACAGTTTTATTTGTTCATAGCAATTTTAAACAAACCAGAAAAAGAGGACTTAAATGTGAAAATGATGATAAAGATTTCACAAAATATAGATTGATTACTTTACTACTTATTTTAATTTTTAAAAATATTTTGGGAGGTATTTGACAAAAAAATAAATACTACTATTATTTTTTTAATTTTAAAAAATTCATTTATATATTTTAAAATTTTTAATTATATTGAATTTCAAGATTTTTGCTATACCTGGAGAATAAAATTCAAAATCATCGATTTAAAATGTATAAAATAGTTAATTTTTAAAAAAGTTCGTAAGTCGGGGTCAATTAAAAAATAGCTGAAGTTTTTAAATTATTTAAAATGGTAAACAAGCAATAATTACTTTTGAAAGTCAAATATTTTAATTTTTTTTTTTAAATAACAGAAATGTTTTTGTTTTTAAAAAAACGACCTGAAAGTTCAAAAAATAAAATAATTAATCAACAGTAGAAGTAAAAAAACAATGGCAAGCAAATATTAATTAATTATTTTTTAAATTGTTTTCAGTGAAAATCATTAACAGATGTGAAGAAAATACGAATCCTTACTTTTTTTTTTTCTCAAGTTTGGTTAGAAACCTTTTTTTTTTACAAGAAGAGGAAATCCAATTTACAATCGAAATTCGAAAGCGAAAGAAATGAATCATTTTTTTAAAATTTTTTATTAAAACTTTTAAAAATAAGCATATTTTTTTCCATATTATTTACAAAAACAAACAAAATGTAAAGAATTCTTTTACATTTTTTATCAGTTACCATGGTAGGTAAATAAATTATAAAAATATTAAGTTTTTATTCATTTATTTTGAAGGGGAACAAAAAGAGGAAATAAAAAAGAATTTCTTCCACTTTAAAAAAACGTATTATTTTTTGGGGGTTGTCATTATTATTTAATAATCTTATTTAATTATTAAAATAACTTTAAAATCAAAACTTTCTGTTAATAAATCCATCCTTGAGATAATTTTTTTTTAAATAAAATTTTGAACATTTTTTTGTATTTGATATTTTTTTGTTAGTTGTTAATGAATTAAAATAAAAAGAGACTTTCAATAAATAAACATATTTGTTGTTTTAATTTAAAGTTGCTGATAAATTCAGGATAAGAAGAAAATTATTAAGCAATTTTCTTTTTTTAGATATAACAAAATAATTATTAAGCAATTAATTTAAAAATTGGTTTGCGGTCTTTACCAAAAAAGTTTATTACAAATAAAAATTGATCTTAAAAAAAGTAGTTAAAGTTATGAAACGTTTTTTGCTGAAACAGTCATGCATTTCCATATGTAATAAAATTGCGTGAAAAATTTCAACAAAATATCTTTCTTTCCGAATATGAAGCCAAATATTGTTAACAACCGATTTTAATTATTCGTTGATGTTATTAAAAAGATTTAAAAAAAAAAAAACAAACCATGTGCTATTTTTAGGGATTTGAACGTAGTGCAGCCCAACGAAAAAGAATTATTTCATCATGTTTGATATTTGTAATAAATAAAGCTACTGTTTTTTTTTTAAAGGACATTTAATAAGTGTTTTTTAAAATTAACTGATTAGTAGTGTAAATAAAAAAAAAAAAAAGAATGAAATCCGATAGAAGGATTCGAACCCGGAAACATTTTTTTTATCCTTACTGAAAGCGATCGTCGGTTGAAGGAAAAGGTTTTTCAACCAATCAAATCGCTCAGTTGAGCGTCACATGACCACGACGCATGTTTCGTGGTTTTCGCCTTATACTGCTGCTTATGGCGATTTGGTAATGGGTGAAGGAGACAATGGAAAAAGAGTAGGAGATGAAGCAATGGTGGAGCTTGCTTAGCCCCCTCACTGTTACTGCTTTCTTACTACTACTATCGTCGCCATTGTTAGCTTACGATAGATAGAAAAACTAAAGTGTGAACCATTAGTACTACTAATACTACTACTAACCGCCTTTCTAAGTGGTAGCCATATCGCCCTGCCTGTCTGCTTGCTTGTTGTCTGTGTGCGTGTGTGTATAATATATATATTTATATATATCTGTATATATATCTAGTAATCTTCGTTTTGCCTTTCTGAGCCCCTTTTTATTATATTTAGGTCTTTTTTTTTTTTTTTTTTTTTAAATTATCCATCATGAAGACCGGCACTTACTATTATTATTATTACTACTAATAATAATAATCACTACCTTTCAACTGCCTTCTTCTCATATATACACCTTTTTTTATGTCTATATTACATATATATATGTTCATGCATATTATCAGGTCATCGTTGTTGTCGTCTATATTTATATATATATTTATATATATTTACACGCACTGGCGAAAAAGAAGAAAAAACCTAGACTACTTCTTCTCTCTCGCAATTACAAATATACACACATCAGGCCATACATAAAAAAAGAAGAAAAAAAGAAATCTAACATAGCAGGCGAAGTAATAATGACGATTATACTGTTTTTGGTTGATACTAGTTCCTCTATGAACCAACGAACCTATATTGGAACAACTCTAATAGATGTTGCCAAAGGGGCGGTTGAAACATTTATGAAGGTAAATATTGTGGGATTTTTTTTTTTTGTTACTTTCTATAATATATATATATATATATATATATACACATACCTACACCTTGCATATGATTTACAACACACACCCATATATAATATATAGTCTTTTTAACTTAGTATAAAAATCTACGTAGTAAAAATCAGCTTAGCTGTTTAATCTCTAATTATGACCCAAAGACTCACTAAAATATAGATAGATCTTAAATTTATATTTATTTTTAGTCATATGGGGTACTTGTAAAATCTTTAAGTTCTTAAAGAATCAGGGTTTTTTTAAGGTTTAAAAAAATAATTTTAAGGCCTAATTTTAATTCTTAATTAAAACCATTTTCCTTTTTTTGTAAGTTTATATAAAATTAATTATTTTTTTATTAATTATTTTAAAAAAATTAAGTACTTTCAGAACGATCTTTAAGGTAAGATTTTTAAATAAAATAACGTTTTTTGTTTTAATATTTAAAAAAAAAAAATAGGGGATAAATAGACTCTTTTTTATTTTAAAAACTGTAATTTTAACGAAAGTTGACATTTAAAAGAAATATACATAATAATTATTTATATATAATTTCCATTTCTTTATTTAGATCCGTTCCAGAGATCCCGTTTGCAGGTGGGATAGATACATGTTGTTGACTTTTGAAGATCCTCCAGCAAACGTTAAGGTATTTTTAGTTTCGCTCATTCTTTTTTTTTTTTTTTTTTTTTTTTTCTCTTGGAAACTTTTTCGTAAAAGATTAAAAAAAAAAAAAAAAAAAAATCTTGTTAAAAAAAAAAAACCGCGACCTTTTTTTTTTTTTTGTGCTCTTCGTTTTTTTTTTTTTTTTTCTCCTTTGAATATTAAAAAACGTAACTCCCAAGTGTCGATTTCTTTTTGGTTAATTTGTTGTAATAATGGGGGGGAAAAGATATTCCTCTTTTTGATCCTATTGGTATCAGAGTATTTAAGGACTGTCTGGCATCGGAAGCCGGCCGAAACGTTGCAGAGATGGTGCTGCTCGTGTTCATAGGCCCGCCGCCATGTTTGCTCTGGTCGGGTGGGGCTTGAACGGCGCACGGAATTCTGGGTAATAATGATAATGATGTACAATTTCTCTCCCCCTCCCTCCTTCTCCTTCTTCTTCCTTATAAAACATGTTGATTTTTTTTTAAAAGCTATATAACAATTATTATTATTATTACCTAATCAGTTTTATTTGTTATCGAATAAAAAAAAAAAAAAAAATCCTGTTCTCGCAAAAATTAAAAGCTTAAGAGTAAAACTAATAAATGCCCCTAGAAAAAAAGTTTTTAATTTCTTAAAACTATTTTCCCTAATTAATAATTTTTTCTTTTTTTTTTTTTTTTTTTACTTTTAAATTTAAATATTTATCTTTTTAAAAATAAAGTTTAATGCTCAAACCTGTAGAACGAAAAATTCCAACAAAAGGTTTGGTAGGTAAAATCACCCCCCCCCAAAAAAAAACTATGATAATCATTATTTTTATCGTGTTAAAAATGTTATCCACTCCTTATAAAAAAGGGGGGAAAATTCATTAAAAAAAATTACTTGCTTTTGTTTTTTTTTTTTCATTTCTAAAAATATTTTTATTTATTTTTTGCCCGATTGTCTTTACTTTGATTATTACAAAAAAATAAATAAATAAAAATAATCGTGGTAAAAGTTTCACGACTTTATTCAATGGGGGATGATTGTGTTTCCCCTTCTTACAAAGTTGACCTTTTAAATAATAATAAATGTCTTGAATGAAATTTTCTTTTTATTTTTGAAGTAGGTCGAATCAAGGCGTTAAGGTTGCCCGGAAAGTCCTTATAATTTTTTAAAGTAAAATAAAAATCTACTTCATAAATATTTTTTTCCTTTATTCCAAGGACAGAAGAAGAAACGTGATTTTTTTTATATATATTATAACCGTATAATCCACGTGGAACAAACAATCCAGCACAACAACACTGTGGTTTTGTTGTCAATAACTATGAGGGTGATATGATGCTTTAAATAAAAAAAAGTCTCATTATTTTATCAGAGAGGTAACCCCCCGATCCCCAGGAGAAAAGATAAAAAAAATAAAAATAAATTACATACCTTACCCCACCCTCCCCCACATATTTTTTTTTCTTTTAGCTAAAAAGAAAAGAAAAATTATTGGTACTTATTTTTTTTTTTACTTGTCATATTCTTAAGTTAATAATTGCCATCTGCTCACTAAAATTTACCAATTTAAAAGATGTCCAGAATCATTGCTAGCAAAAACGATATGAGAAAAAATAAACTTTTTTTTTTTTTTTTTTTTTTTAAAACAAAACATTCTTATCTTTATCTGTGCACAAATTAACGATAATTTTAAAATAAACTGTCTTGAGGCGACAAAAGAAAGTGTCAAAAAAAATATAACCGTGTGTCTGAATGCCCCCCTCCAATATTTTCCATTTAAAAATGTCTTTAAAGTTTATTTCGAATTGTTTATATTCTCGAACAAGCTCGTCGGTAACTTAAATGGCCAGTATTTATTTTTAATTTTGTAAATTTATTCATACATTCTTTAAAAATCAATTTCTGAGTGGGGGAAAAATATGAACAAAATCGATTAGTAAAAACTAAAAAGAAAAATAATAATTACAAAAGAAAAGCGACTCATTTGTAGTTCGATCAATAAAAGTAATCGTAATTAGTGATGGGTAACCTATTTTTTTTTTTTTATTTTGATTAAGTTTTTTTTTTCTTTTAATATTGCAAATGTTAATTTTAGACAGTATATATAAATTCAGTTTTTAATGCTACTTTTGCAAGGGATGTTGTTCAGTTATACTTTTTTTTTTATAGCCGTCAGTAAGTTTTTAATACATGGTGCGATGGATAAATTGTCATCTAGATAACTCAAAAATGAAAATAACACTGCCATCTCCTATATATTCACCAAAATTACACAAAAATATATTAAAATAATAAAGACTAAATTTCAATAAAATCGCCATTGGCTTCAACCACGGCCTCCAGACTACTTCAAAATCTCCAGCAACTCTTCTGGACTGTCTCCTTGTTAAAAGTGGTGAATGCTGCCATAATCTTTGTCTTCAGTTCATCTTTGGTTTTTACATGGAGTTTTGTTGGTCTCTTGCTCAACTGCACCCCATACATAACAAAGGGTGTTGCAGTCTGGGGAGTTAAGTGGCCAGATGTAAGAGGTGATGTGGTTGGCGAAATTGTCTGACAGCCATGACTGGGTTCTCCTGCTTGTGTGGCATGGTGCAGTGTCTTGTTGCCAGACATGGCATCTTCCGGCAGCCACCCTCTTGATCCAAGGCAGCACTACCTCCTCAAGTTACTTATTGTAGGTCTCTGTGTTGATTCTAGGGACCTAATGAATGGGTAGATGAATGGGGGCATAATGTTCCCATCACTAGTAATCACTATTAGATTCATCCAAATCATTCCAAATGCTCTGCACTCCCAAACACTTTGAAATATTTGTATTGGAGCCCCTCAATGCCAAGTAGTACAGCATGCCGTTTCCAAATTTCAGGTGGAGTGAATTGCATCATGGTACTCTTTTTCTCAAAGATGGTGTCCAACTGACCCTACTATACTGTGCAGTTAACAAAAACAAGGTTAAAAATCTAAAATGGCGACAGTTTACTCATTGCACCCTGTATTTAGACTACAGTAAATATTAATTGACAAGTAGGGAGGAGTCATTATTTCCACAAGGAATAACCATTATTATAAATTGCATGGTCAGTTACGTTTACCAGGGATTGTAATTAGTGTTAGTCCACTCTTTAAGTACCGCCTCCCTTCGGGACATGGTCATCATGGCTCTTCAAAGCTTTTTTTTTTTTTTCTGTAAAATGTTCATTGTTATTTTTTTTCTCCAAAGGTGGAATGGTTTCTTATTGCTTTCTATAAAAGGGGTTTTGAATTCATTTATCTTTCTAGACCAGATGTCAACCAATGTTAGAGAGTCTAGTCTGCCCTACTACTTTATTTACACCTGGAAGTGTTGGGGGGGGGCTAGACATTCATGCATTTCTCAAAGAATTACTGGTTTGAATTCAGAATTGTCCTCCTAGACTGAGTGTCAATCAAGGTTTAGATAGAGCCTGATCTACCCTGCTATTTTATTTTTGTTAGAAGTCAGATTCATGCCTTTTCCAAGGGTTTTGTCACTTTAAATTGAGTTGCCCTTCTTCTAGACTTCTACAGAGCCCAGTCTACCCTGCTATTTTATTCATATCAAGTGATGGGAAGGTTCATGCCTTTCCAAGGATATCAATGTTTCCTCCTCCTTCTGGACATGTTGGTACCCAATAAGAGCCTAGTCTACCTTCCTATTTAATTCATATCTGAGTAGTTAGGTATTCATAGTTTTCTCAAGACCATTACGGATTTGAATTTGGTGTGGTCCTCATCCAAGGCTAGAGGACCTGGTTTGCTCTGTTATTTTATTCAAATCTGGGTATTTTAATGATTTTAGCCAGAATTTGAACTTTGCTCATTGGGTCCATTTTCTGTATTATTAATCATTAGTTCATTTTCATCTCTATTCTGTTATTCATATTAAATAGTTTAACAGATAGTGTTGTTTTTTTGTGGCTTGTTGTTTTTTTGTGGCTTGTTGTTGCCTTGTTGTTATTGGAATAAACATGCATTCTGTAAGGCATTGTGCAGTTGTTGGTGCATTGTGGCTACTGCAACAACAGTGTGCTCGTTTTGAGCAAGATGGCCTGAGAAGTTCATTCCACTTCAGTTTGGTTTTAAATTATCCTTATAGTTGCCCTATCAAGACAAAAGGGCTTAGTTTACTCTACTACTCTCTGATAAATTCATGCCTTTCTAAATTATTGTATTTGCCAGCTTATTTTGGCATGGAATATTTAAGAGGAAAAAAATGCACACATCACAACCAAAAAAAAAATCAAAATTATAACCTTATCTTTATGTGACCTTCTCACTAACCACGAAGAAACACTTACAGTATTAGTACAAATTATACTACTGGTAATTTTTTTTTCTTTTTTTTAATAGAAGTGAGATAAGATTTAATGAGCAGGGAGTTTTTTTTTGGTGGGGAAGAATAATTTTACTAAATTTCATCATGTATTTATTGAAAATTATTTTAGTTGTTTTTCAGGGAGCAACAGCAGCATATACAGTAGATTCATAATAGCTACAAAGAAATCTACTGGTATCAGTGAACACTGCTACATATGGTAATAGGCAAAAAAAAAAAAAACTTGCTGGCAAATAAAGTCCCATACCATACATGCAGAAAAGTAAAATATTAACAAAAATACACACACAGCAAGCAGCAAAATATACCAGTCTAAGCAAATAAAATCTGGTATTTCTACAAAACAAGCAGCAAAAGCAATGTTCAATTCCATAAATTTCTTTTTCCTGGGTGAATTTTTCAGAGATATTTTTATTAATATCATATTTGTTCACTTCCAGGAGTCCTGGGTTTATAAATAAGTTCTATGTGTTGCACTGATTCTTACTAAACCCTACTTTTTCATGCTCTTTATGTCCCTCTTGTACATGATACTGCAGTATTGGATGCAGGTATTTTTTTTTTAAAAAATCTGTGTCCATGGTAATTCAAACATCCCTGATGAAATTTGAACAAGACACAGTTCTATTTTCTGGTGACAATAGCCATTGTGCTACCTGCATGCTTCTGTTGAAATGAGCAAACCTCCTCAATCCCTGTTTCCTACCAAATTTAACCCATATTTTCTACTAAAAAATACATCTAATGCCTCTCATCAAATATGGAGTTCTAATGATTTCAGGTTGTTTTGATTATGGTTAATGAAGATGAGGATTTGTTAGATGTTTTGTAGTTTCCACATTGTAATTGGGATGTAAAACTACAAAGGTATCCTGGGAGTGATTAAGTATGCCCCTCATTTAAAATACTCCCAAATGAGGATAAATAATGCATATATGATATTTCTCTTACTTTGAACAATGTGTGGTCTCTCCTGGGAGTCTGTCAGTTCTGATTTGTCATACAAAGAGGAAAGTAGAAAGAATTGATGAAAAAAAGATCAATTTTTCAGTAATACTAAGTATTGACAAGTCCTTATGGCATGAAAATGTGTTGAATGTTAAATTAATATTGCAATTATTTGGCCTTCAGTTTTTACCAGTCTTATGACAAATAATGCTGGCTTTTTCTCTCAATGTAAATTCATTCTATATATTACAACCAAGTTATATTTATCAAGCATTTTGTTTGTTTTTTTTTTATGTAGGTGACCTAGTTATACATATTCCTTTCAAGATGATGGATTTACTTGGTCATTTAATTTGGTTAACATATTGATTTTAAGCAATATATGAGAACATTCCACAAACCTAAGCACTTTTTCTTCTATTATTTTTATTTTTGCTTATTACAAAGTTATTGTGTGCTATTTTATGGATAGACATTCAGACTTTGTAATTTGAACTTCATGGACATTAGGCAACATTTTCAGAGATTTAATATTCATAGTCAATATTATATATATATATATATATATATATATATGTGTGCACATGTAAAAATTCAGATGCAAATGAATGTGTCTGCAAATTCAGTATTAATAATAATTAATAAGAAATTTTATGCCAATGTGTTTTGTCCCTTGATGAAGTTTGACGAGGCGAGCATTGATATTTAATTTATTAACCTGTATTTCTATACAGAAGTAACTTGGGAAGAAACAATGTTAAGTGTTTAAAATCGAGAACATTCTAAAATATTCTAAAATCTTGTTGCGTAAATGAAACAAACTATAAAGGACACTAAATGATGCAAGTTTTTAGTGTATTAAGTAAAACTGAATTATATATATATATATATATATATATATATATATATAAAACATTTTGTTTATACATTATTTTTACAGATACAAATATTTAAGTAAATGCTCTGTTTATAATAAACAGTATTAACAGCAGTTACTGACCTGAATGTCTGAGAAATTTCATAGAAACAGTAATCGGAGGGCCTGTAAAGGTAGTTAACACTGTTTCTTATAAACAAAGCATTTGCTTAAATATCTGTATCTATGAAAATAACGTATAAATAGAAAATATATTAAAATAATTGTTGGACTTAGTCCATTTCATAATAATAATTGATGTCATATATATAAGGTTTTTTTTTTTTTTTTATTATTATTTTTTTTTATTACTTATGACCCTAAATAAAAATACATATTAAATGAAAAAGTTAATAACAGCATTTACATTCACTTAAGCATAAATACCCTTGGGAAAGGTATAAATCCATACCCCCTAGCTACGGGTTAAACAGTAGGACTTGTATATGGTGAATTCATTGTTAATGCAATATTCACTTACAAAAAAAAAAAAAATTTACAATCCAAAATATGTTTTGGCTTTAAAATAACAAATCAGTCAGTTACTTTTGTTTAATTTGCCAAAATCTATTGTCACTTAGTGTCTACCATAGTTTCTCTTTCCATTTACACAATACAATTTTTAAGTGTGTTTCTCTAATCCCAAATTTGAATACTTCACATTGTTTTTCTTATCATTACTTCTGTGTGGAAATACAGGTTGATAAAATCTGAAGAATAATCTGCAATGTTATTGGTCTGGACCTGGCGTCTCAACTTCAGCCACTTCCCACCATCGTAATATAGCTTCCCTGTGCCTCTTCCATAAATATTTTCATGGTAATTGTTCTGATGAACTTTCCTCTATGGTACCTAGATGGTATGAATTTAAGCGCAGTTCTAGATTGGCAGCAAGGTTTTACAGTTGAAATGGCTAGATGTAACAGTATGTTTGATGCTAACGCACTTCTTACTTGTGGAACTCTCTTCTGGCTTCTTGCTTCGCAGTCAACTTTGACTGTCAAAAGTTTAAATGCAATGTCAATCGTTATCTTCTGTCTTATTTCCTGTTCTATTATTGTCCTCTCTCCTTAATAGTGTTTTATTTTTTTCTCCTATTCTCTAACATTCAGTGGCTCCTTGGGCCTTATTGACTTTATTACCTTGCTTGGTGTGAAATGATTGAAAAATAAAATTTTTATACTTGCCTTGTATAAAGTTCCTTGAGAAACAAAATATGTCAGCATAAAAAGTTTTCCTTGACATTTCTTAAATATATATGTAATTGTAAATATCCTTTATGAATAGTAAGACATTTCAGGTCAAGATTGTGAAGATTAAGTAGCACTTGGAAACTGAATACAATTGCGGGATTACCAGTGTTGTGAGCCTGGATTACATTTACTCACTACGCTTTCAGTAGACCTGTTGATGCACAGACTTCTATGAATTAGATTGAGGGCAGGGAATAAAAAGCTATTTCAAAATGACTGTCAAGTTGTGGTTGCCACAACAGTTATCAAAAGCCAACAAGTAACCCTTTACATATCACTTGTGATTTACTTTAAACTTCAGCTGTTTGACCTTGTGCTGAATCATAGTCAGCATCTATCAAGTCAGGTGTTAGTAAATTATGGCCTATTGGTGCATTTTGTCCAGCCTGATTGGAATATACTGTTATTCTTGAATAATAAATTTGATTTATTTTAATATTATGCATAAAATAAAAATTCCTTTGTTTCCACAAGGGATAAAATATATATATGTAGAGAGAAAATTAATACAAGTAAAAAGTTTGTCACTCAGCTGATTGATGTTACCCCTAGCATTGTGATTCCAGATTTTTGTAGACAGACCCTCCAGGAATCACTCTGTCCACTCATCACGGGATATGTGTGTGTATAATGTAAATATATCTGTAAAAAGACAATATAAATGAGGACAAAAGGAAAACTATTCATGCAATTCATCCTTTGGTGGACCTTTATCTAAGGCAAATGTAAGGCTTTTATTTTGCAACTTGTGTTTATAAACAGAAGTAAAAACATCGTTAGGCTTTCAAAATTTTTAAATTTAAAAATGCTCATAAATATTCTCCAGGCTAACTGAGCATTCTTAAATTTAAAAATCTTGAAAACTTGATGTATTTTTACTTCTGTTTATAAACATGTCACAAAATAAAATCCTACCCTTTGCTTTAATAAAACCCATCAAAGCTTGAAATACGTTGGTAAAGAATAGTTTTTCTTTTGTCTTTATTGAGGTGTGTGTACAGGTTTGTTGAGGCGCCAATCTGCTGGTACTTAGGCTAAGAATATTGACATGATAACAATTGGTGGTAGTTCCCATGTGTGTTAAACAAGTCATTCTGTCAGTATCGATGTGAAAAATGGCGATTCTGTAAAAGTTGATGTGCTTGTGGTGCAGATGCTTTTTGGGAGTTTGATTTATTGCTCGGCATTAAAGAAATCAAGACCACCCTAGGAGGAGTGTCTGTTATCAGGAGCTATGAGGCTTCCTGATAAAGATCTACCGAAATGTGTGGCCATTCAAATTAATAATCCAGGTTTCAGTACTGAGATTGACTAGGTACAGAACTGCTGGACTGTAACATTGAGAGCTCATGTGCCAGAAGTCCTTGAAAATAGTTTCAGAGTAAAACTGTCAAAGAAAGCTGTGTCAATGTGATTCCAACTGCTCAGGTATATTGGTATCGGGCGTTGATGTATTGGCAAGAGTTTGAACTTGCACTAATTCTTTGTTCTGATACAATATAAAGTATTATAATTTCCTATTGATGGTATTGTTATGACACTTGTATTTGGTATAATGTAATTCATTAAGTATTCTTGATACATAATGTTTATGCTATTGCCATAATGCCAGTATAGTTAGTATGAAGACTGACTCCAATGTAACTTATATTTACCCACTCCTCTCCACAAGGATGGGTGTGGCACATGGGTGTTTTTTTTTTTTTTGTGGGGTAAAAATTCCCCTTAGACCCTACATACACTGGGTTGTGTTTGTTAACCTCCTCAGATGAGGCTACCCCTAGGCATAACCTTGTTTGGGTTCCCTTCTTCTCAAAGACAAAGAATTCGACAAGCCTGGCAGCAAACTGCCTGACTTCAATACAACTGGTATTTACCAACCTCCCCACAAGGCTGATTTTTATGTGGGGCAAATTCAAGCCAATAGGCTTGGGCAAAAATTCCCTGTAAGCCCCACATACATGGGATTGGGTTTGTCTACCTCCCCAGATGAGACTACCTTCAGGCATAGCCTCATCTAGGCTCCTCTCTGCAGACAGACAGTTCGGCAAATCAGTCGTGAGCCTGACATCATAACATGGAACTGTTTCGTATTTGATGAGTTCATAGAGTCACTGGGGTTGTACTCTTTACTCTACACCCCCTCCTTTTGAGATGGCTACTTTCTTAAATTAATATTTTTATTTTGTGTTAGTATCTCCCCTCCTCTTTCTGGAGCGTTCACCAACATATTTTACTTTGTAGAATTTCTATCTTGGATCCACTTATTCTTCTGTGCATTTTCTTTTCTTTGAACTTGTTCTTGTTGGTTCCACAATTTGTTTTGGTAATGGCACACTAAAAATGTTGTACAGCATTTTAACCGGTTCTTCAGGTCTTTTATTTTTGGCAAAAACAATTCACATTTTTCTTCACTAAGCTTGAATCTGTATTTTCTTGCATAATTGTTTTGACATACACAACATGTTGTTCTTTTAACACACTCTTGATGATCAAAATATCATCCAGATACGACACTATGAAATCACAATCTACCTGCATGGTATCTATGGATTGTTGAAAAATAGCTGGTGCCACTTCATACCAAAAGGAAGTTGATTAAACTTATATAAACCTCTGTGTATATTTATTGTTGTTAATTCAGGACATTGATTTTTCAATCTGAATTTGTAAATATACTTTAGAGGGATCCAACTTTGAAAAAATATCTTCTGGACTACATAATGGGTAATTGTGTGTTTTTGAGACAACTATTTAATCCAGTCAAGAAATCTGTGCAAACATAAAATTTGTCTTTTTTTTTTTTTTTCTTTTTACGTGCACCACTGGTGCAGCCCATTTGAATGGTTTACTTTCTGCAATATACAAATTCTTTCTAGTCTGTCCATCTCTTCATTTACTTATTCTAATGCTGCAAATGGTACACTCTATTTCGGTTTAAATATACTCACATCAAACCTTTCATAATTTTTTGTTTTTTTTTTTAACTTGAAAATTTACCTTGAATTTTGAATACCAACCCAACAGAACATCAGGACAACCTATTTTTAATTCTTCCTTCAGTTTATCACTGACTTTTTTTGTGAAATTGGTTGCTTTCGTTTTTACAATAAGTGTTTATTGGCAATTCTCACAGTTCAAATAGTTGCATCCAGTCCGTATCAAACAGATTCATTGCATTTCTTAGAACATAAATTTTTTTTTTTTACCTACTTATTTAAAAAATAAACATCACATGTTAATTCCACCAAAAAAAGTAATTTCTTGGCAGAAACTGAAGTTACGACTTTGTAATTGGTTAGAGCTGGCAGATTTAAAATTTCAAAAAAAAATGGGTGTTATGCACTAATTGGTTGAATAATTTTCAGCATCTGAGCTTATTAGGAATTAATTAAACCAAAGGAGTCATGAACCTTACTAATTATTAAAACTAGATGGTAGCCCCAAAGTGTTGACCTATAGTGTGTGTGTGTTGTATTTATATATATATATATATATATGTATTGTATATATATATATATATATATATGTATATATATATATATATATATATTTATATATATATATATATAATGTATTTTATATATATATATATATATATATATATATATATATATATATATATATATATATATATATAATATATAAATAAGCACACTTTGGGGAAAGGTATAAATCCATTTTGTCTCACCTCAGCTATGGTTAAATAGCAGGACAGACTGGTTTCAATAAACTTTGATGATAACCAGTCTAGGAGAAGGAAAATTCTGGCTTCAAAACTGTATGAAGCCCTGTTGAAGCACACATTATGCAGTTAAGGAAATGATCGTTCACATTGATTCAATCATCCCAACTACAGTCGACTTTTTGGCGGGAGAAGAGGTGGATTCATATTTTTCTCAAGAGTATTTGCATATAAGTAAATATAGTGATCCCAATGGGAATTGGAACTTGACTTGAACTTGATTAACAATTCTGGACTATTATCCATTATACCATTCGTACATTCAATCTTCCAGCACATGGTATTCTCAAGTGATCACCCATCTAGATACAGACCAAGTTCAGCATTGCTTAACTTTGGTGATTGTACAGGAACAAGTGTGTCAATGTTATGTGGCTGTTTATTAGTTAGGTGGCGATATTTCTTTGTGATTATTTTTTTTTTTTTTTTTTTTTTTTGTTATCAGAAACGTCTTCAAATTGCTAATATTTAAGCAATTGATGAAATTAGTTTTTAGTTTTATATACAGTTTCTGTTGTCGACATAAATGAAATTTCTAAATGTAGGTACAGTCACCTTGTCTGTATACAAAAGACATCTACTGTGACAAGTGTATATTGTTTCAAAGGTCTGTGTGATTTGTGTTTCGGATTATCTTAAGGATTGTGTATTTTTCTATGGATGACTTGACAGTGACTTGTTGATATAATGACCTATGTTAATATGACCACTAACAGAAGATTAATTTTTTTTTTTTTTTTTTTTTTAAGTGAAATCTTAATATTAGTCATTGTCTGGTTTTAAGTTAGTAATTGTTTATTGCAGACAAACTGTTTTGTTGCTTCTTAGAACTTTTTCTGATAAGATCTTTCTGTCTCTTAATAGTCTATTCAATGAATTTTTATAGACGAGTGTTGATATTAGTTAACTGCATGTTATATCCTACCTTTTGAAGAATAATGTAGGATCTATTGACAGATTAAACAGCAGATGTTAAGAGTGAATCATACAACCTTCAAGGTCTTTTCTTGTTCTCTTACAAGAATGTAGACTGAAAATAAAAAAAAAAAAAAAAATCATGAGAAAGATATTGACAAAGAAAAATCATAAGGTATGCTTCGTAAGGTTAGAAATTTAATATATTTTAAAACCAGTGCTCAAATTTATAGTAAAGAAATAGTGACTGTGTAGCATAGTGGTTCCCAAACTCTTTTGGGGTTGGTGGGCGGGGGTCATTTTTGGAATGAAAATTTGCTTACACCTCACCACAGGGAAGTTCCACCAAAAAGGCAGAAGCAAAGAAAGACCAAAGAAAATGGGTTAAAGGGAGATAACTGCAGCTTCAAAGTCAGAACATTATCATTGATAACTCTCTCCTCCAATTTGCAGAGCCTAGTTACTATATTCTTAATACTTTATATAATACAAAAAATATCACAATCATAAAATGAGTCAATAATTATTTATAACTATTTATTCTGGGACTCATGCATGCAATTGCAAATAATTTATAATAATCTTTTAAATTTTGAAATCATATTTATTTTTGGTATATAAATTTTTTTAAAACTGTTTTTAAATCTTTAACTCTCAATCTTTCCACCGCACCATTTGGGAACCATTGGTGTAGTGGCTATTAGCCTACCGAGTTCAGCTTCTGGCTGAGTTTGTGTTCACTTTCACACAAATACCATTAGAAATCCACTTCTTCTTCCCCAGTGATGGGTTATATAGCAGGGTAAACTGGGCCCTCCAGCTTTGATCAGCAACCAGTTTAGGAGAAAAACAAAATCTGGTTGGGTATAAGGCTAGCAATTTTTACCCCATAAAAACTTTCTTGCTAAAGAAAGAATGACAGTAAAACTTAGTGTACTGTATCTGTGGCCCTACACTCCACAAAGGAGTCTAATGGTGCCAAGGTGAATGCGGAAAGAAATATTAATAAAAATTGCCTATATTGCCTCTTGGATTGATATTTTTAACCTTTCCATTGAGAATTGTGCCACAGAGATTTCTTCTTAGGTTAAAGCCAGCATCGATGCTTTTGTACCTTCTCACAAATATCAAACCACAATCTTCTCTTTGGTTCACACCAACTTTTTCAGCCACTATAATCCACAGGAAATCCTCTACTGTAGTTCCAGTCTTTAAGAATTCTGGCAAACCATCTGATTCTTCTGTTAGCCATCTACCTCTTTTGGGGAAAATACTAAGCACTCTAATTAACTGTGAATTGGTTAAGCCTCTCACATTGCAGGTTTTTTTTTTTTTTTCAGATAAGCGATATGGCTTTCGCTTCTCTAGGTCAACTACTAATGCACTAACAATTATTGCTGAAAGAGTCTATCGATCTTTTGATTAGAATGATGAAGCTCAGGCTGTTGCTTTGGATATCTCTGAAAGCATTTGACAGGGTTTGGAATACTGGTCTTCTTCCTAAATTGACAAGTTATGCTATTTCTGGACAAATTTTTGAACAGATTCAGTCTTTCTCCTTAAATCACAAAATGAATGTTGTTTTGAATGGCCACTCTTCTAGATCTTTTTGCATAAATGCAGGTTTTCCCCAGGGCTCTATTCTTGGACTAACGTTGTTTCTAATTTTCATAAATGACTTTCCTGGTGTCTTTGTTTTTCAACTCTCTATCTATGCTGGTGACAACTGTTTACTCCTGATCGACTGCTGATCTAAAATTGACCCACAGTCTGTTGTTAAATGTGGCAAGGAGTGGCTTGTTAATTTTAATGCCTCCAGAACAAATCTGCTCTCCTTTAATCATGACAGAAACCTTTTTATCTTCCATCAGCAAAGTTGATGCTAACCTCCAGGAGAGTGATTCATTGCACCTTCTCGGACTAATGTTTTCATCTGACATGAAGTGAAAAGAGTAGATGTAACTGTAAGTTCTATGCTAGCAATTTCTTCTCTCACACTTCCTCATTGTGCAACTCACTTCTGGCTTCTTGTTTCCCAGTCAACTTTGATCTTTAGAAATTTAAACACAATGTCAGTCATTATCTTCTACCTTAATTCTTATTCTTAAATTGTCTTCGCTCCTTAATAGTAGTTTTTCTCATATTCTCTAACACTCAGTAACCTCTTGAATCCTAGTGGCTTTATTGCCTTGCTTGAAGTGAAATGATTAAAATATATTTACTATAGCTTAAAATACAATTTTATTAATATTTAGTTTATTAAAATATCACTTTTCATTATTATAAACTGAATATTTTTATTTTTAGATGTATTACTTATCTATTTTTTTCTTTAAATTTGAAATGAAAATGTTTGACTTTTCCCTCCTTGTCTCTTTCTTTTATTTCACATACTACACTTTGATCCTCGGCCTGTTGGCAAGAGGGTAGAGAAAAGTATAACTGGAGTTTGCTCAGTCAATGAATGCCGAATGTTTCCCTGTAAGGAAATGGCTAATATTACAATTAAGCCAACAATATATATATATATATATATATATATATATATATATATATATATATATATATATATATGTGTGTGTGTTCTATTGATAATTGTTCTTAAGTATTTTTTTTTTTTTTTTTTTTTGTTTCCTTTCAAATTGTCTTGAAGGCCAAACAAGTGTGTGACTTAATGCATTCACTGATAATGGTAGGTTCAATGCTGCTAGTCTTTCTCCTTTATAACTGATTTTGCTAAAAAGCCTATGATTAAGAAAGACATGTGAAATTGATAGTTTACTGACCAATAAAGTCTAGTGTTTGCATGGTGTATAATAATGCAATAAATTAACTGTAGTTTCAGGATTTTGTTTTTTAAGGTGTGACATTGTTTAATGATATACATTGCCCTCTGCCGCAAAGTCACTGGCCAAGTCTGGAATACAGGATGCAGTAGAAATACCTCCCACATAAAGGTAAGACATTAGTGGCAATGGTGTCTTCATCTAGCTAATGTCTTACCATTATGAGGGAGGGATTTCTGCCACACTCTGTATACTTCCTAGACTTTTTTTTTTTTTTTTTTCATAGACAAAAAAAAAAAAAATTAATGCCTATGGGTTTGTATTATATGAAAAAAAAAAATAAATTGTATTATATGAAAAGTAAATCTCCCCTCCCCACATGCATGCACATGTGTTGCAGTTTATTTAATCTTAAGTGATTGGTTAATATCAGGCTTTATTGTAAATTTCCATCGTTTTTAATGATGGCCATAGTACCCATCAAAAATGACCACAGGAAACCCTCAATTAATACGCATTCGATTAATGCATTTTTAATTAGTGCACTAAAAAAAATTTTATACCAAGATTCGCTTAGTACAGGCATAATACTCAATTAGTATGGTGGAACATTCTTCAGTTTAACGATAGCAATTGAAAATTGATATTTTTATAGTTATCACTTGAAAATTTTCTAAAATGGAAAATGGGTAACTTTTTTTCTTTTTTTTTTCTTTTTTTTTGTTTTTTTTTGGTCAAGTATTATCTAAGTAATTACATGAGTGTTAAAAAAAAAAATGGACAGTTATAAATAGATACATTTTATTACATAAATCAAATATTTGTCTCTTACAGTTTTTTGAATATTTTTTTTTTTTTTTTCATGTTTATTTTGAAGGTCGTAAAAGGAAATTTTCCATTTTTGTTAAAAAATGGACAATTTATTTACATACAGAAATTTACATTTATAAAAAAAAATATGGAAAGATTACAAATAAAATTTTCAGGTTAAAATACTAACGATTATAGGTTGGGAAATTTCCAAAAATAGAAAATAAACATAAGGTTCTTTCTTTTTCTTTTTTCTTTTCTTTTAATTAAAACTATTAGACTGGGCATCACAGTGACCTGATTGGAAATATATGGGATTTAATGAAAAGAAAAATGAAAGGCAAAGTTTTTAAAAATGTCGATGAATTAAAAGAAGAAATTATAGATATTTGGAATAACATCAATAAAAAATTTAATTTCTAAGATAATTATATGAAGAACAGAAAAATATCATGCAGCAAATTACTGTTTTTCCTAAAAAATCAGATTAACATTAGTTCATAGCATTTTTATTATATCTTCTTATATGTACATATTTTAATTAAAAAGTACGCAAATTAGAAATTAATTGTGAATGAGACTAAAATTTGAGATACAATTTAAATCATTTGCTATAAGTTATTATATTCAATTAGTACGTATCTTTTAAATGTATGCATTAGCCACACTAATCGAGGGATTACTATATATTATTTGCATGTCTGTCAGCACTTCTACCTAGGATCAGAATATCTAGACTCCGCTTTGGAGAAGAGTGTTGTATCACGATAATCAGGGAATTCTCTTGTCATTTCTGTTGTCTTTGAGCAAAGAGCAACAAAATTATTGAGAAGTACCTGGTTCTGGCAAACAGCTTTCCTTTACAGTACCTATGAAGGTCAGTAGTAATACTAACACCAGTGCGACCTACAGTTGCAGGAGTTGGGTAATTTTTTAACCTAGCCCAGATGCTCCCCACATTAAACCAGACTTGTCATATCTTGTCACCATGGGGTGGGACAAGTAAATACTGATAAGAGTGTAGTATCTGTACACTCTGAAAAGAGTTATACTCAAAGTGACGCCTATGTTTGTTATAGAGAAAAATATTAACTTTGTGTGACAAAATTCTTAATAAAATTTTAGTGAGGTTTGATGTTTAAAATAGTTCAGTGATACTGCAGAAATATATTATTTTCTTATACTTTTGTGATATATTTTAAACAGTTGTGAAATGCTAAATTTACTCAATTTATTATTCACACTTTATATTTGAACTATTGTCCCCCTCTGGTTTTCTTCAGATGTCTAAATAGTATAAATAATGATAATTCTCATCCCAGAGATTACTGAGTTTAATTCTGTCATTTAACTTTCTGTGATTAAATTCTTAATGGCATTTGTCAATTTTTGTCTTAGATTTATGAAGGATTCTTCTTTGTACCATGTCCTCTCCACAATTTCTTGTCCTTTGTAGCTCTTCATAAATTTTGTCTCTTTGTTATCTCTCCTAAAATTTGTTCTGCCATCCATTTACTCAAGATCACTAAGTAGGTTATGCGTTGTTTTCCTGCCTCTCTTGTCCTCAATCTGTCCTGTGAGTAACAAATTTTCTAAGCCCTCTATCCTCATTATGCGCTCCAGAAATTTCAACTGTCTCTTCCTGATGTTAAGTATAAGTTTCCGTTTTGTTTCCATTTTCTCTTAAATTTTGTCAATGCTCAGATGTTTGGTCCATTGTATCCTCAGCATCATTCTGTAGAACAACATTTCTATTGCTTTAAGGCTCTTCTTCATCTTTGAGGAGATTGTCCAAAATTTACTGTCATATAGGAAGACACACATCATAGAACAGTTCAGTACTATTCTTTGTTTTTAGTGATCTTGAAATTCAATATACTTTAAAAAAAAAAAAAAAAAAAATAAAAAAATATAATCAATGTTTGTTTTTATAAAGAACAATATCATGGAGAAAAAGAATATTCTTCTTACCATAAAGTTAAAATTCTGCAAGTTCAAAGAAAAGAAAATAATTGAACCTTATACTTAAATAATAAGCTTAAATTAATCCAAGGGTAAAAGGTAATGATTTCTTTTTAAAGACTAAATTGCTTAAGCCTGTTCCAGCAACAAACTTTTACCATCTCCATCCCCTCTCAAACTCCACTAGGAAAGATTTGTATGCTTGCTTTTGCTTCTAAAATACACGTGGGTTTTATATATATATATATATATATATATATATATATATATATATATATATATATATGCACACACACAAAACCCATTTGTGTCTAACAGACAATTTGCCAGGCAGTTTAATACCTTTAGACAAGAAAAAAAACATCTCAATAAGAAAGCAATGAAAACAAGCCAAACCGAGGGCAAAAACCTATGCAGTAAATTAAAGTGCTCAACAACCAAGCTATCTAGACAGACCAAAAATGATTCACAATGTCAACATACAATGAAACTCAACTTGAGTTGCTATTCAGGTTTCACGCCCTTGTGAGCTTCAGGCAACTAGAATGTGTGCACACACACACACACACACACATTTGTGTATTTAGGCAGTAAATTTTCTTTTAGACATGTTTGATTGAATAAATTACAAACATTATGTCTGCTTATTTTTATCATAATCCTTTCATATTCACAAATATTTTTCCATATATTACAATTGAGTAAGGCAAGGAATTGGAAAAATTTTTATGAATATGAAAGGATTATGATAAAAATAAGCAGATATAATTTTTGCAATTTATTTAATCAGATATGTATATATATATATATATATATATATATATATATATATATATAAAATCCATTACTTTAGGAATTGGTTTGTTTACTTTTGGGGTATGAAACTGGGGAATTATGAAATTCGGGAATCTAAATGAGGAGGATGGGCTTAAAAGGCAATATAGAACCTTGCTTAATCGATGTTGCCCTTTGTGGTCGAGTTGGTTAAAAGCACGTCACATCTCTCAACGGTTTCTCCTGCAAAGGGTGATGCCAGTTCAAATCCTTCTGGGGGGCATTTTCCTTCACTGGGATTTCTCAATATTTGGCATGGTAGACAAAAATAAAATACTGTTTAAAAAAAAAAAAATATTATGGGTGTCCACTAAAAATAACGCTTAAAGTGATAAATTATGTCAGATTGATTAATAAATAAATAGATTTTTAAAAGTCCTTTATATATATATATATATATATATATATATATACACACACACACACACACACACACACAGTCTTCACTTATCCACTTCATGGCTTATCAATATATAAATTAAATACTCAAATGTAAGGTGTATTTGTTGATTGATAACAAAATCTGTGCAGGCAAAATGAAAGCACATTTTTATATATATATATATATATATATATATATATGTGTGTGTGTGTGTGTGTGCTTTCGTGAGCTAAACCTGATACGAGTGTGAGGTTAAAGAATATTCTCTGCAGCAAATAGGTTTATCTTCAAACTGATAAACATTGTTCAGGTTGTCAGTTGAAATGTGGTTTCAGTTTTCTGAAATAATATCAAATTTTATGCTCTGACTTTAGGATATCATGTCTCTGTGGGTAAGCGGTAGAAGACGCTGGTGTCTTGGTCATTGTCTCTCACTTGTGTTTTCTGGAAGAAGGACCCAACAGGACAATGTTGTTATTTAATTCAAAAGAACATTTGATACTGCATAGTACTTACCCTGATGGAAACTTGTTTTCAGAAAAAGCACTATTTGAAGACAAAAATGGCAGCCTGTTAGGATGGTATAATGAGTAACAAACTTACAGGCCATTGCCAAATTTGTTCCTTACTTGGTGCCTCTATACCAAAAAAGTGTGACATGATTGCAAAAAATCCTGATACCTTCTAACCCTTCATGATTTGGACATAAAAGTAAATAGGGATTTAAAAATTACAGGTAAGAACTCTCTTGTTTTTTGCCCCACTTTGCAAAAAAATTCAAATTTTTTTTTTTTTTTTTTTTTTTTTTCGTTAAGCAAATTAGATTTTTTTTTTTGAATGGAATCTTAGTAAAGTGGGGGCAAAAACAAAAGATTCTTACTCCGACTGAATTTCAATAAGCTCATATTTTGTGTGGAGCTTGTAGCAGAATTTTATTTTTCAAGTTCATCCTAAATGCTTGCCTATAATGTTGATACCAAAAGGCAGACAGCAAAGTTGCCATTGCAGGGATAACACTTTGTCCCTGAGTTTCACACATGATGGAATTTTGCACAATTTTCTTAAATCATTTGTTTTTTGTAGAAATCTTTTGAAAGAAAATTTTTAAATTCCATTAAGAGAAAATGCTACAGAAATGATTTTATTACTTTTTTTTTGTTTATTTTTGGTTGTACTCTTAGCCTTTTGTGAGAGTGCACACATATCATTCTAATTGTACTTGTTGCTTGAATAAATAATGGCTTAGAACATTCTGATCAAACATTACCTTTCAGTAGGGGAAAGTGATGCCATAGGTAGAATCTTTCTAAATCTACCTTTTAGCAGCTGAGGAGAAAGTGATGCCATAAGTAACTTTTTTTCTTTTTTTTCTTTTTTTTCCTTGTCATTGTTCAAATTTAGGTTAAGATGGATTTCAGGCTTCTTGATAGGTACACCCACACAAAATTGCTTGTGTGTTACGTACTTCAATTTAGGATTTTGTTTGCCAATCAAATCAACAGCCAAGTCAATTTGTCTGTTTTGTTGTCTGTCTATTTTTTTCCTCCCCCTTTCTGATTCAGTGAGGGTCAGTTGCCACTGGAGGAGGGGGGGATCTGATGCACAGTTGGTGAGGATTGGTAGACATGAGGTGAATTTCATTCATTTCCATTACCTGTCCTTTTGAAAACTCAAATTTTAAAAAAACCTGCTTTTTCTTTTCTTTTCTTTTTTTTTTTTTTTTTTAACTCCTAGGGAAGATGCTAAAAAAAAATTCTCAGCCCAACCAAAAATTGTGGGGGTCAGGGCTAATGTCACTTATTATAATTGCTATTCTCTCTCTGTGTGTGTGTGTGTATATATATATATATATATATATATATATATATATATATATATATATATATATATATATATATCGGATATTCAGGCCAGTAAATGTTGTTTAATAATGTTTATAATAAACAGAGCATTTACTTAAATATTTGTATCTGTAAAAAGAATGTATAAACATAAAAATGTCTTTATATATATATATATATATATATATATATATAACCTCCATGAGTTTTGGCAGATTAATTATGATGCCGATTTTGCAAAAGTGCCAAAAAATTTTTTTTTTTTTTTTTTTTTTCTTTCAAATTAGAAAGCAGTCTGTCATTTGACAACAATTGACCAAGCCCTCATATTATCTTTTAAAAAATAACTGAGTGTAGCTATCCACAACCTCCCAAACTCTTGCCCTAACCTCTGCCTTGTGCCTTACAAAAGATACTTTTATCCATCCACCTTCGGCATAATTGCTAATTTTATTGATTCATTTGTTACCATTTTTTTTTTTTTTTTTTTCATTATCACAAGTCCTGTTTGTTTAGCTGGTAATGTAGTTTTAGTAATTTTTTTTTTCTAATACTACATTTCAGTCGACATAGAAGATTCACTTTGTGCTCTAGCAGAATAACCAGTTCTATTTTGGGTACTTTTATATGGATGACCATATCTGAATAGCTGATAATGGCATAAAATAAATGATCTCTAGCCAAGCTACCTTCTCGTTTCCTATCTCTGATCATTACACTCACTATATTGTCATACATTAATGATGTCTGTGTGTTTTTGCTTTTTTACATTCTAATTGTTTAAATAAGTGTTTCTCAACCTTTTTACCCTTGTGGAACCCTTGAAACAGTTTGCATGTCTTGGGGACCTTTGCATAAAAATTATTATATACCATTATTAATATCTCATTTATATTTTTATCATAGTTCATGTGGTAAACATAATATATGGACACTCATTTTGTACTTGAGTCAGTCAATATTACACAAATCTGCTGCTTACAGGTCCTATCCACTAACCAGTGAAAGTAGTTTTATAGGCACCATATAGACATTGCCAAATACATTTGCCTATGATGATGATAATTTCAAATAATATAAGCGGTTGAAGCCTTTATTATAATAACCAAGAATTTTCCAACAATTTGCTGTACGTGTATAGTAAAATTACAAATATAAAATTATTCAAAAGTGCTTTAGCCTATTAATCACTGTTTCTGTAGTGGAAACAAAAGACTGATCCCAAAAAAGACAATAGTGTCATGTAAGACTTTCCAAAACCTACAACAAAGTGGACCAGAGAGAATGTGGAATGAAATAACTGCGGAGACCCTTTCTTTTTTTCTTTTAGTCCTGCCTTGTGACTAGTGCATGGTTGCGAGGTTTTGTAACTCGGAAGTAATTCTAAGCTATTGTCACTGACGTGAACCATTTTATTTGGTTTTCCCAACAAACTTGTTTGCCACTCACAGTTTTAGTTTCTTGTGGAACCCCTAGCGACCTCTTGTCGAACCCTAAGGTTCTGGGGACACACCAGTTGAGAAACGCTAGTTTAGACTGTTGACAGTTATTAATAATCATTTAAGGCTGCTCTCCCAAAATAGTTGTGACTTTTAATGAATGGAATGTGTATGCAAATGTCACGACTATTCTGGGGCAAGTGTGGTATATGAAATGTCACTTGTGAAGCATGGAATGTTTTTCCCTCTTTGAATTTTGCCTAGTTCTATCAATTCAGACCTTTGCAGCTAAGACCCTGCATGCCACACACACACGTTCGAACCATCCGCCTTGCCTTTTCCTTTCTTTGTTAAAAAGTTCCATTCAGACAGCTTTTTCTCAAAAGCTGCAACTTTATGGAATGGACTCCCAAGAAAATGCTTCCCTGAACATGACAATCTTAACCTTTTCAAGTCTTGAGTCAACCATTAACTATCATACATGTAATAGGTACTTACTTCCTCCTCCTTCAGTGTCCATATACAAGCACTATTTAGTAACCCCCCTACATTAACTGTTTCTTGGGTCTTGTATTGGGTGAGCATTTAGTTTAAAAAAGATATTACTTCTAAATGCCATATCCCTTCAGGACATAAGTAGTCATGGCTCTCCACATGTTCCTTTTCTTTATTATCTGTGAATTCCATGATTACTATGCCATTTTCATTAAAATGTTATCTCCTTTCAAGACATAAGTGATAACGGCACTCCGCACTTCCATTTTTAACTGCAAATGTTCATAACTTCTTGGGAAAGATAGTGGTTTCCTGATGCCTTCTTCACAGTTACATTGGTTGCTGCCAAAGGCTAGAGAACGCAGTCTACCCTGCTATTTAACCCATAGGTGGAGAAGACGTGTATTCATGCCTTTTCCAACAGACTAGGCTGGAATTTGAACTATGCTCACAGATTTTACTTTCTGCACCAATTATCTTTATGCTAACTGCACATAATAATTATCATTTATTATTATTAATAATATCCTCTTCATTATCATTATTATTATTCACAACCTGTGTCCCAAAATAGTTGTTACATTTAATGAATTAAATGTATATGTCATATAACAGCTATTCTGGACAAAGGTAGTATAGGGATATTTTTTTCCTTTCAATAATCCAAGTTTGATAAAAAAGCAATCAATTTCCCCAGTTTGTCTATACATCAACATTTAAATGCATTAGATTATTCTTCTATAAGGCAAATACATCTCTCTCTCTCACTCACTCACTCACTCACACACACACACACACACACACACACACACACACACACACATATGTACCTCTGCTAATTTGCGATAATTAAGGTTTAAAATGAATTTTAAAAACAATTTAATTGTAAAGGATTAAATTTACTATTTCCAGTAAGCAAAATACTCTGTAGTGTATTTCAAACATGAATTCTATTGGTTGGAACCTATCCACTTTTTTTGTCTCCTGAAACTTTATTTGAGGAATATTAGCTGATTTAAAGTATAATCTGATTTGAAATATATTTTTATTAAATTGAAAATAATAGGGAAATGGATTTTTAAAACAAACAGTATCAGTGATTTACATGCTTTTTATCATTTATCAATCACTTAACAAGTGCTGATAAGGTTGTTGACATGTTTATGTTCTTATACAGAGACTTTATCTGTTAAAATATCTTTTAAGAAAATGACTGTTAAATCCCTTTTTATATTTTTTTTATGCGCTCAGTAATCTTAAAAATGTTAAATATTCTCTGTAATCTAATTTTAGGAATATTGACTTTAAATTTAATATCATTATCAATCTTATTTTCTGATAATATCGTGTATACCCATACTTTCAAAATGGGTTTGTATATAAACACACTTATATGCGTACATATCTTCATACATGCACACACACATATATATATATATATATATACACACACACACACACACACACACACACACACACACACACACACACACATTTACATGTCCATACATATATGCCACTATATGTACACATACACCCCCACATATATGCACCTGTATTCTTATGTAATTTTGAATCTATTTCTATGTTTACATCTCATGATTCGTTCTCTCCGTTGATTTAATAGTTTACATTGACCTTTATATTTTATCTTAATTTTTTTTCTCTTCATCTTCTAAACATAGCTTGCACCTATCCCTAAAACTATTGGTGGTGTTTGTGAAACCTAGAATTTTCCAATTTATTTGAGGATTCAGTCTTTTCCTTCAATTCCCCAAGGACTGTTTGGTGTTTAAATTTTGAATTGGTGAATGAGTGTCTGTGTGTATTGATTCTCTTTTGAAATTCTCCTGCAGAAATGCCGATGTAAATATTATGATTTGTCGTATTTTCTTTAGGGGTAATGGTTGTCTGGTATACTAACCTAGCAAGATAATAAAATATAAAGATCAAAGCAAACTATTAAATCAATGGAGAGAACTAATCACAAAATATAGACATAGAAATAGATTCAAATTTACGTAAGAATACACATGTATATATGTGGGGGGTGTAAGTGTGCATATAGTGGCATATATGTATGAACATGTAAACGTACATATATGTATGTATGAAGATATGTACGCATATGTGTTGATTTATTCCATTGAGTGCTCTGGTATTACCCACAATCTATAAATCTATAATTCAATTAACTTGGGTTTAAATCCCCCATCGCTTATTAATAATATTGGACACCTGTAGTACAAAAACTATTTGCTGTGAATCCCAGAAAAAATATGCTTGGGGCTCGTATAAGAAATGTCACATAGTAGGAACTGATATTGAACTGCAAAACAAAAGGTCCCAGCCATAAATAAACTCCAACCCCAGACCACTTTCCCCGGGATAAGATACCTTATTCTCTGTTATAATAAATATATTAAGATCTCTGTGGATCAGTTTTAATAATATTACTAGAATCCACTTGGATTATATATTAACAGATTGATTACCTGTACTTTATATATATATATATATATATATATATATATATATATATAATCTGGAGCAGAGCCATTAATAACTGCAGGTATATTGATTACATGAGAAGTTGTTGATCTCTTGTAGGGACAGTTAGCATGTTGATCAATGGAAAATATACCTTGGCAGAAGTTTCTCATTGTTGTAAAACTTTGGAAATGGCTGTTGTTTTAATTACAGCAATTTACAATAATCATAAAATAATCACCCCCCCCCCCCCGTCTTAAGATTAAGAAATTCATTTTGTTAATAATGCCTTAATTACTCCCAAATACAAAAATCTAATTTAACAATCTACTTTGTAAATTATAAGAATAACTAATTTTAAAAGTCGTCACTTGCAAGCAAAGATAAAGTAAGCACTACGTCATTTTTAGGGCTAAAGTTTTTTTTGTATTAAAAAAAAATTTGTTTTTCTGTTTCTTCTTCTCCAAAGAGAACTTACTCCTTCCCACTTCCCAATTTTTTTAAAAAAGAAAGTCAATGGCAGTTCAAATTATTTGGTCTCTCATTGGATTTCTGGCAATGTTTATTTGTGTACAAAATAGTTTTACTGTATATTATGGACATGTGCATAGTGGTTATTGACACAAAATGCAATCAGTGTGCAGTTATTGCATTCACTTTCATACAACCTTGGGGAAATATATTCTCTTTTCACCCACTCCAGCTAGGTGAGGCTCTGCTCTCTAGCCTTGGTTGCCCTCCAGTTTAGGGGGGGGATGACAACATTGAATCAAAACCTGTTGGGTGTAGGGCTGGCACCTCCATCCTGTAAAAACCTACTCGCTACAGAAATTACAATGGCCACATCTAGTGTAGTGAGGCTGTGGCTCTGTGCCACGGAGGAGTCTAATAGCACAAATGATAAGGAGGAATGTGATCTAATTATGATATGTACCTAATTTGACATTACATTTAAAAGGGGAGTGTTGTATAATGAATATTGAAGAAAATAGAATCGGCAAGTGTTCAAATTCCATCCCAAACTGTTGTATTTGCTTTGTACTACTATTCATGAGAAAGGCATGGATAAACTAGATTGGCCGGATCTTTCTACTAGGTAGGTAGGTGTGTGTGTGGGGGGGGGGTCAGCTGATCAAGGAGGACAAATCTGACTCCAAAAACCTGGCAAAGTAAACAGGAAATGATTATTTCTAAGAAATTCGTAGCAATTTGTAGATATTAATGAAATGGAAGCTGTGGATAGCCGTAATCGTTTATAATTTACAAGAAAATAAGACTATTGATTTAACATTTATTTTGTGGTTTTAATGCATATTTAGTTTTCTCTATAATGGCTATATCTAAATCCTGTTTAATGTCTGGCAATAATTTCAAATCTAAACAATACAAAGGACAAAACAGCTACAACTGAAGGTAAAAAATGCTTTTATCCTCCCATATTGATCCTGCAGGCTTTTGTACTCAACAGCCAGACAAAGTTGTTGGTCATATACTTTCAAATCATGCTACTTCTGTCCCATAATGTTTGTTACATTTGCATACACGTTTCATACATGTAGCAAACGTTATGGGATAAAAGTGATAATTGATACTGTGCTTATTCCATCCACATTAGTAGATTGGATACTAAATTATGTATGTTGATTAGTGAGTAGAACAAATGTCTTTTTCATCAATTGCAAAAGCAATTGGTTTGAATTGTGTGTGCGTTCTCTCACACAGACATACATGCACACATGGCTGTGATGATGGTCATGCTAGTTACTTGTTGTATCCTGAAAATCAAATACCTCATAAAAATGCCCAAAAGAATAGTGTGCTTTGTTTATAGACTCGTAAAAGGTACAAAGAAATGTACAATTCTGGTTGACTAGTATTTGTGAGTGTTGGGTAAATTAATGACAGTTGAAAAATTTGTTCTTGTTGCTGTGATTATATATGCACAAGTGTGTGTGTGTGGGGGGGGGCATATAAAAATCCAAACATTGAGTAAAATTATGCATAGACAGAAAACACTGAAAATGTTGACATTTTTAAATTTTTATTTATTTTTTATTTTTACTTGAGATATGTCTGGGTATATCGTCTAGCCAATTTAGTTTAATTTCTTTATGCTTTTATTTTTATCCCTTTTATTATTAAATATCCCACATTGTGATAATAGAAGATGCCAGATATTCTATTCTATTATCACAATCATTTATTAATTTGTGTGTGTGTGTTAAAAAACTGAAAACAAAAGCCAATTGATGCTTAGATTGTTGTAAATCTGCCTGTTTAAATCCCATTGGAAAAGTTACCAATTGTAATGGTGCTTGGTCAAAAAATATTAACAATGTCAAAAAAAAAAATGAGTTCAACCTTTTATTTACCTGCTTTACAAAACCTAAGGATGGAAATGGTTTCATCATGGTTAATATCTTCACAAAATGAGAACAAGATGATAAAACTAAGATTGTGATGCCAATCAGTTAGCAGTTTATAGAAGTCATCAGTTGGTAGCAGTGTCGTCTCATTTGTTTAACTCTTATGTGTTCTGGTATAGGAAGGAGAGTTATGTTCTAGGTCATAGTGCAGATATTATAGCTGAGAACATGAATCTTACTTATTTTATTTATTTATTTATAGGACAGTTGTAGTGTGTTGTATGAGACATGTGGGTCACCTGGGAACTAAAGTCCCTAAGAGGGGAAATGCAACTAGTTTTGTACCTTTTTTATTATATCATGCCCCACTTATTAGGCATTACTCTCCTGTTACGCAAGGTGGGGTTAATCCCATGTTACTTTTTTGATAATTAAGGCTTGATGTGGGCGGGGTGTCTTTAGTGGGGAAAAAATCCACTCTATTACAGACTACCAAATTATAATACATCTGGCTCATTTATGGGGACAGTTTTAGTGATCTATTTTAGTACATTTTCAGTATATTTTAAGTCAAAGTTGTTTGTTGCTGTAGGTAATAAAAAATAAATTATGTATGTATTTTTATGTTGGTCACAAATTATTATAAATTTTTTTTTTTAACATATGCTTTAGAATTTTTGTGTCATGTGATTCTATTAAATCTGGGATTCCTTGTTCCCTTTGGCCATATATTACCAAGTATGTTTTTATGCATACTCTGTCTACTACAATTTTGATATTTTTAATTCATAGATGCAAAGTAGTGTCTTTTTTTCTTTCCTCCTCTTCTTTTTCCTCCTCTCTGTCGTCGTCTCCTCTCTCTCTGTCCTCGTCTCTCTCCCCAATACAAGGTTCGATAGCCACTCATGGTAGAGTATTACTGATAAAAAAAGTAAGAATGGATTAAGTGTGTGATATGAATGAAAGAGGAAGTGAATAATAAGGAGAATAGAAAAATCACTGACACTTAACATGAAGGGGTTAACATTGTAATGTTCAAGGAAGCAGCCACAAGGAAATCTGTTCCACAAATTAGCATTTCTTGGTGAGGGTGGGGGGGGCTGAATCTTATATTTGGAATATGGAGGAAACTAAGGTGATTCAACTTTGTGAAAGTAGTGTGGTGTTTTCTAGCTGTGAAGGTCTGAACTGGTGGAACTAAAGAGTATTCTATTGATTCATTCCATTGAATAACTTTATTCTTCATTGTGCCACATAGCTACTGAATGTGACACTGTCAAGGATTAAAGCTGATTTAACGGCAGTACCGTGGAAAAATTACCCAAATCCCCTCGGCACTTCCCCTTTTGAGACACCTCAGGGGCCAGGCAATGAACCCGTCTCATCCCAAAGGTGGGGTACTAACTCCTGGGACTTGGGCTTAATATTATTTGACATGATCCCAGCCAAAGGCCAGAAATTGGTAATAACAACGAAATGAATGATTTTTTAAGTGTAGCTTAGAAAAGTCCAAAGATTGAACCCATTACTCAATCGTAATTGTTCTAGCTTGCTAATCATTACACCATGTCGAAGTACTCAAAATAAATGATTTTCTAAGCATAGTTTAGGTGTCGCACAAAGCTGAAAGTGTGGGGCACCCAGTGATGATCAAACTCACTATTCACTTGTAATTGATCTAGCACAACAAGCTTGCTAATCATTACACTATGTTGAAGTGCTCAAAATAACTATAAAATTTTGCATTTTATCTTAGTGACTAGTTTTACTGGGGATATTTCAGTGTGTCGTGCAAGGCTATATATTGTGAAGCAGCCTGTTGAGATGTCAAACTCACTATCATCAACTTAAATTATGTGCGATTTATTTTATTTATTTTTTTTTTCTCTCTCTCGGTGAAATCTTTTTGTAATACAATGTCAACCAGACATGTTGGATCAAAGGCCTTTTGACTATGTATGTTTGTTTGGCTTAAACTTCAATACTTAAAGGCTTAAAATCATATATGTTCCAAAGAAGGTTTTGATAAGCAATTTGTTTCTGTGCTGTTTATGGAAGTAAAAATATTTGTAAAATAAAACAAGTTTAATAGTTAGCAATATAAAATTTAGCAAAATAATCTGCAGATATTTTAGAATTTCCAATTCTTTAACATTCAACCCCATCCAAACCTGCCACATAAAGATTGGATCTCAATGTTCAACCTGCCCCATGTATATTCTGCCATAATTTATGATATCATTATTGCAGGAAGTCACGCAAACACTAAAAGAGCTGATATTTACAGGGAGGTTTTGAGCATGTTGAATACTAAATGTTTAAATTGAATATCATTCAGTTATATTTTAAATAAACTGGCAAAGTTAATGGACAAACAATGAATAAATATTTAATTATATTCAATGCTTTTTGTTTAATAAAAGATGTTTTATTTTAATAAACTTTGTAATTTCATTGGCATCACTGATTAATGTTATTTTCATATAATACACATGTATATTTAAATAGTAACAAAAAATTAAATTGTGATGAGTATTGTACACTAGCAGCATGGCCCAGCGTTGCCCGTGCTTGATTAAAAAATCGTACAACTCATACAGCAGTCGCTATCACTTGACTTAAAATATTTTTGCCCTTCCTTGCCTTTAAAGGAGTGCCCTTTGCCGTGCTGATGTTGCTACATGCCTTACTTCTTGCCTATCTCACACTGCAAATTTTTTCTAAGCTCTATACTAAACATTAAATCTGTTATGAAAAAAGAACTAAACAAAATGAACACAAAACGATCAGCTTTAAAAAAGGACTCGTAACTGGAAAAAACGGATGAAAAAAGAATGTTAACAACAAATACTTTTTTACACCCAACCCAGTTCTGCGGAATCAGAATCAACGTTGAGTTTAAGCAAGCGAATGAGCCAATTGGAGTAAAGTGCCATGCAGATTTAAATTTTTCCCACTTGTGACGAATGCAGCTATTGATTTTTTTTTTTTTTTTTGCATGCTAGTTAACAATTGTGTCAGTCAGCTGTTGGCTCTCATGCTGGCCAATAGAATCTTCCTGCCTATTCGTGGCATCTCTCACTCTGGCCAGTAGAAAATGGCCGCAAACTACATGAAAACTGCCAAAGAAGCATGAAAAAATCAATTATTTCCACTATCGATGGGAGTTGGGAAATGCAAAGTCAGTCTTGGCCTTCTCGCTAACTTGGAGCATGTGCATGTAAATTTTGGTGCAAATCCGTCAAATTGCGGCCGTGCATTCGTTACACACACACACAACCTGCCTTTTTATTTATATATATATATATATATATATATATATATTGTATTGAGCACTTCTTTATTATTTTAGCTGTTGGTAGGGAGAGCTTTACCTTTGATTGTGGTAGATGCTTTTGTCAGTACCCTAATTATTTTATATTCAATGTTTTTGGTTTTTTTTTTTTTTTGGTTTTTTTAAGCATTTCACCCCAAGCAAGTCAGAAGTGCTATTATCACATAGGGGGTTATGAAGAGTGAAAATGAGAGAAAGGAGTGGGTGTGGGGGGGTTGAAGAAAGGAAAAAAGAACAGGTATCAACACAACAAAACATGGTGACTGATGTTGCATTTAGGTTTTTGATGATCGTAGTTATCAGGGAAGCAAGTGAGAGGAATGGGGTTCCAATATGGAGAAGTGCGAGGAAAGAAACTGTTAGAAGGGCAGTTACATTTAACTATTTCAACAGTAAAAAGTTGGGACCTAGATGCCAATCTAGTAGTACACTTAAATTCATGTAGTCGGGGCACCAGGGAAAAAATGCTCATCAGTGCAGTAGCCATGAAAATATTTGTAGAAAAGACAGAGGGAAGCCACATCACGTCTGTGAGAAAGCGGCTGAAGTCAAGAAGCTAATTCAGTACCAATTACATTACAGATCTTACTTTAGATTTTTTTGAGAATATTGCAGTAAGGGAAGGTAGGGGAAAATTTTATGGATAAAACTGCAATCTATGTTGTTATTCATTTAAACATCATTTAATAGTAATAAAAATATATATATATATATATATATATATATATATTTAAAGTAATGATAATAGTAATAAAAGTAATATACATACACACATATATATATATAGTTACAAACCTAATATATATTTTTCAGTGTTTGATACAAAATGTCTATTTTTAAGACTATATAAACTTATTTTTATGATGACATTTAAGTACAATTTCATTTCTCTGGTTCAATAACTGGCTTGTATTTTTGTACTTAATTATTTTAATTTTTTCTTCCAGGCATAGTTTGCATCTGTTTTTATATATATATATATATATATATATATATATATATAAAGATCAAATATAGATAGGAATGCAAGAGAATGATAGGATAAGGGACAAATAGGAAATCTTTATAAATCTGACATCTTTTGCTTTTATTAACACTTGAGATGTGGAGGTTTATTTTCCACAAGGGTTGGCCAGGTGAAGGTGAGAGGGGGAGCACGTCGCTCTACTCTGGAGCCAAGAAATCGGCTGTATTTGTGTCACCTGCGGTAGCATCGTAGCCGGTTGGCAATATCTTTTGGTTGATGACTAAAAATTAACTTCCGCATTTTGACTGTACACATGGGTTTCATTTGGACACCATGTGTATTTAAAGTAGTTTCCGGTTATTATTTTTAGTTACGAGGACTTGTGTATGTTTGTTTCATTTGTTTTACTTTTTGTGTATCGTTCTTTGAGTCACCGGAAGTTAACAGTATTCGGACGTTTGAGTAGCTGGCAGTAACTTCTGGTCAGGTGCGATACCCTTAACCATGCTTTCAAATTGATTTCGTGCAAAAACAATTGTGTTTTTCCAATTTTTGGCACTGTCATAACCACCACCGGGTAATTTTACGTAGTCCTGTGAAGTTTTGTTGAAATCGGTTGAAAAATGTAGAGGTTTTGGTAAGGTTGAGTAGGGTATCTATTTCAAGGCTAATGTTTGCGGTCACCCTACCTCTTAGAAGATGATGAATCTATTGATAAGAATTAACTCTCTGACCACTTAACGAAGGAAAATAGTCTAGCCACTCCCACAATAACGAATTCCAAAATGACCGGGCCTAAAAATACACGTAAACCGACAAATAGCTTATTCCTAAAATTTCGCTTGAAGATGAAACGGGACTAAACACCACAATCCAACTTAATTTTAATAATTATTTGGATATCTCTGCTCTCGTTTTTGAAACATGAGAACTCTTATGTAGCGAAGGAATCATATTTTTAAACAAAAAAATATTATTATAATATAAGCTCTACTTCTGTATGGAGCACTGTCTTCTTAAAAATAAAAAACAAAAAATACTAAGGAACCCCGGATTATGCACCCAACGTGTTCTTTTCTATTTTCTGCATACCTACGCACTTAGAGATATATATATATATATATATATATATATATATATATATATATATATATATATATATATATATTTTCTAGTTAAGTGCCTGTTCAACCTGTAGACCAAAATTGGAATTTGGGACCTGAAAAAAAAAAAAATCATGAATTGTGCTTTAAAGAATGTTAATGCATTCCAATTATATATGATGAAAAAATTTTTTAAAGTCTTTATCAAAAACTTTTCACTTAAAATTACTTGCCTTATGTGGTGACTAAAATTTCCATGTTTATCACTTTTTAAAATCTTAATCTAATATTTTTGGTTTAGTTTATAAGCAAAAAAAAACTCTGTATAAGTATTTATTAATGGCTCATTCAAGTTTTTAACCAAAAATTAACAGGAAAAAGTATTTTCTCACTTTGTTGCAACTTGTGTTTTTTTTTTTCTTCCCCCCATGTTGTTTATTTTGTCTATTGGTCTGTGCATTTGAGAAAAGTAAACATACCCAAGGAGTTAATGGATTTTATTTTTAATCTGACACTATTTCTTATGACTCCAAGTAGATGCCCCCTTTTTTTAAACAGTGTGAATTAGCTTTACTGACCTGTGCATTTGAGACTTAAAGAAAATGGGCTCCTTGTCAAGATTAGAACCTAGTCTCCACCCTTGGGGTGGTGGGGGAGACTACCAACTGATCTAGCGTAATTGAAACTTGATTGCCTGTGGTGCTCTCTGTGGCTGTTTGGTCTAAAGCATGCTGGATGAGGAGTGGTTTCTCCTAAAAAGAAGGATACTAGTTTGGACTCCTGTTGGAGAGCACTTTTTTTTTTTTTCATTAAGTCTGTCAAAGGCTCAGACTAGTAGACATAATTCAGTATTTTTTTTTTTTTTAATAAAAAATCCCAAAGAACATGGCATCTACTCAAACAAGGGTATCCACAAAAATAATGTTTTGAGTTATATATATATATATATATATATATGGATCAGCAAGTCTACGTGAGATCAGTATGTAGTAGCTGTACACTATACCTAACTTAGTAATTGCATGTTAATTTTTGCCATATTGGTGTAATGGATATGTATATCACTTGTGGAACCCAAATCGGGGCGGGATTCACTTGTTAATTTCATCCAGTTACTTTGGCAGAGGAAGAATACAGAAAATGTCTCATTGTTCATTATGTTTGAATTGTTGTTCCAAAATAGACTGAAGTCATTTTTTTTGTCATTTTCCTGAATGCCTCGTGTGAAAATCTCACCTTGGATCAATAATAATATACAGAACTGAGGACAGAGATAACGTTTTTTTTTTTTTTTTTTTTTTTTTTTAAGTCTTTCATCTTTTGTGCTTATTTTTGAAAATTTTTTTTTTTTTTTTTTTTTACAGGCTGGTTGGAAAGAATCTCATGCTACATTTATGAATGAGCTAAAAAATCTGAAAGCTGATGGTTTGACAGTTCTAGGTGCATCTCTTAAACATGCCTTTGACCTTCTCAATATGAACAGAATGCAAACTGGGATAGACACATATGGACAGGTAAGTAGGCAGAATTGGTCATTGATACTTGGCTTCTTGGTACCAAATCTCTGGTTATTAGGTCAGGTCAGAATTGCAAATTTACTTTCATAGTTAATTCTTTACAATGGTAAATAACAAATATTGCCTTGTAACTAGTCCACACAATCGGGTAGATAAATAATGTGCTAAAATGGCAAAATTTTTTTTTTTTTTTTGCAAGTATACGTTTGTTAAACTTTGCCAATCTTTTTTTTTTTTACATTCTTGCCCATAGTTTTGGCAAATTTGGTCCATTCACTTAGTGGGGAAATGAGAATGGTACAAATCACAGACAGGCATTTTTATATCCTATTATAGTTGAGTTTGTCCCCCATTTCATTAGTTTGCCAATACCTCATGAATAATGAACTATTTTGTTTTGATTGCATAGAAAGAGAGGAAAGACACTATTTGATGAGAAAAGGGAAGATAGAAGTGTTTAATGACCATTTCAGAGAAATGTAAAATCTGTTTTCACTTTCAATTCTTTTCATTTGTTCCCACTTTCAATTCTTTTCATTTGTTCCCACTTCTTAAAATAATGACCAGCATTCATATAGTAAGTACCTAGATGGGTGACCCCTTTCAAATACCAGTCGCTGTTAGCTTGGATATGTGTGGGTGGTGTAATGGATAACAACTCTGATGAGAAATCATAGTTCAAATACCAATCAGGTTTGTTATATTCACTTATATGCAAATACCCTTGGGCAATCATAAATTGGAAAGAAACCTGATTGCCCAAGCAGGTTAAATTTACCCCTGCCAACATGCATTGGGTCAGTGCAGTAGGGTAATTGGGTCAGTGCAGTAGGGTAATTGGCCATTCGGCAAAATAACTCCACTCAAACAATCCTTGCTTTCAACATATGTGTTATCTTAAATCACTCTCCAATTCACTGTCAAAGTATTAAAAAAAACAAAAAAACACTGATCATGTATCACTTCAGCATCCCAAAGAAGTTTTAAATGTGTTTGTGGATCTAGCTTTATGGGATGAAGATTCTAATCAAATTTAATATTGACTTTGTTTTTTTTTTATGACCTTTGCTGGTTATTTAAAGCCAGAAAATATTTGTTGATATAAAGACTATTTTGGAAATAATAATAATGATTTACTGATACAAGTCCCACTAATTGAGTTTGGGATGAAGAGTTGGATTCATGCCTTTCTCAGTTATTTGTGCGCAAGTGGATATAATGAACCTGTCTGGGATTGGAATTTGGCTCTCTGATCTCCAATTCCGAGCCACTATCCATTACACCACCCACACATCCAGACTTACAGCACTTGATATTCCCAAGCAGTTACCCATCAAGGTATTGACTAGGCTTGACATTGCTTAACTTTGGTGATCATACAAGGACTACTGTTTCAACCTGATATGGCCGTAAGCCCTCAGCAAATTAAAAAAAACTTATAAAATTTATAAGTATAGAGCTAACAAAGTTAATTTTGAGAATGACAAGAATTCTTTTTAGTCAGGCTGAGATCTTTTCAGTACATCATGAAAATTAGTACTTTGAGTTTTTTCTTTTTTTTAATAGGGTTACAGTCTATTTATTTCTTTTCTGATAGGGTCGCTGTCCATTTTATTTGGAGCCAGCTGTCATTGTCCTTATAACTGACAGAGGCAAATTAACAGCTACCAATGGAGTTCAACTTGAGGTAAATTGATCTTTCTGGCACATTTTCTAAATTCTTTACATTGTTTACTTGAAAAGCAAAAATATTTAACACATCTTGTTTACTAGACTTTTTCATCTTAAATGGCCATAAAACAACTCGAAGTTTGTTTACAGGCAAGAAGACCAACCGTTATTGATTTTTATCTAGTATTTTTTCATCTTAATCTCAAAGGATTATCATCATGGCAATTAGTCATTCTATAACCGTTAGTAAATGGTGTGAGTCAAATATAGTCAAATAATTTCTCTGCAAGATTTGGACGTGTATCTCTTCTACCCTATGAACCTCATCTGTGAACAATAGCTGTCCTGCTGCTTAACTCAAAAATTGCAAAAGATCAAAGTAAACCAGTTGCTATTGTTATATATACTACCTAGTGGAAGGATTGAACTCACAACCTCCAATTTACCAAAAACTAGAAATCAATGCTTTCGCTCACTTGTTTCTTATTGCTATATTTACCTGCTGATTAGAAATGGCTTCAGCATATTGAGATCAATAAAAGCTTATGATTTATAAGCTTTTATTGAGCTCCATATGCTGAAGCCATTACAATCATCAGACAACTTCTAATTGACAGGTAAATTTTTTCAGTGGACTTTCTCTTATAAATAAACTTATTCTTTATTTCTAAGTGTCAACGAAAAATCCTGAACACATGGCACTGACATTTGATTTGATGTCTTTTATGGAAAGCAAGTGACATTGTGAATAAAAATGAAGAATACTTGATGATGCTTGATCAAATCCAAATTGCAGATAATATTACTACTACTAATACTGCTTGTGGAAATAAAGCAATTGAAATGAAGATGAAATAAATTCTAGAGAAAAATGAAGAATCCTCTATAATGCTTGATTGTAGATAATATTACTACTGCTAATACCTATAATACTATTTAGAAATTGAAGATATGAATTCTATTTTTTTTTCCTATGCTAACTAGAGCAAGATGATTGACAATGAAGATCCAACACACTTGGTCACTATGGTGACCTTTAATGCAACATAGGAAACTCTTTAAAGACAAAAATCAATCCTCACACAGCAAACAATAACATCTATCGAGGCGTGACTTATCCTGTAGCATTTCATGGGCACAATCTATATTAGAATCCTGTATGTTTCTGTGTTTATTACTATAACACAACAAAAATGCCATGTTGGCACAAATTTAAAAAAAATTAACACAAACTTGTTTTAAATGCACTTTTTTTTTGCCTTGAATAAGTCTAAACTGTCCACCTCAGCCCAAATCAAGTTTGTCCATGAAAGATAATTCCAAGTTTATTAATTGTTAATGTCATTTCCTTTAATCAGAGAAAAATCCCTCACTTGTCTGCATTCTTTTCCATTAGCCATCATAGCATACCAATGAAAAAACTTAGTTAAAATTTGTAATAGTTTGCAAATAATTATGATATGAATACTGCAAATAAGAAATGACTTGGATTTGAGCAGAGTCCACCAAAAGTGATATTTGATTAATTGTAAAGGAATTGTTTCAAGCAAATTTAACTTGGGAGATATTACACAAACTAATTATTTTTCTCTTGCTGATTTTAGCTGAATCTTCCCATGAATTCAGTTGTTCCTGGCTGTGAACTAACTAAAGAACCATTTAGATGGGACCAAAGAATATTTGGTCTTGTATTGGAAATCCCTGCCACCCCTCCTGTAGATAATGGATTTGTCTACATTCCTGTTGCTGAGAGCCATCCAATTAATGCCATGTGTGATGTGACTGGAGGTGAGTCAATGGCCAATTTTAATCTCTATTTTGATTGCAATTTCATCAGACAATAAGGACAGTCTTGTTCATTGTAAGGCATTCATTAAATTGTCAATGTTTGTCACTAAACAACGTATACTCTTAGTGTTTTGAAAAACTTAACGGTGTTGGCTTTTAAAGTACTTCCTCTGCTTTTTACTGAGATTTGAGACTTTCCTCTGATGTATATTTTGAAATTTTTCTCTCTCTCGATGTGTCGGGTCCATAACAGTAAAATAAATTTGACCCCCCGAAAAAGTTAAATTGAAACCTCATTTCATGGAAAAAACAAAATGTAGAAAAAAAAAATAACTCTTCTATTCATCTGAATAATTTTCCCTTATATAATTACATTGGTTAATATATAAATGAATCCCCCCCCCACATGCACACACTTCATAACTTCAACACAGAATTCATTCACACAATGTTGTCTAATATTTTGGCTTTATTGCACGGATATTAAAAAAGAGAAATGACAGAAAACAAACTTTTGTCCTATCCAAAATACTTATATAAATAACTATTAAAGCTTCTGTATTAATATTTTTTCTAAAATCCTTATATATTCGCCCACTATTTGTCCAGGCTTTGAATATTGCTGACATATATGATCTGGTGCTCTTGCTCTCTATATATGTATTTAGAGATTCTTGATAAAATCCAAAAAATCTGTAATGTTATTGGTTCTAACCTGGCATCCCAGCTTCAGTCACTTTTTCACTGCCATAATGTAGCTTCCTTGTGCCTTTTCTATAAATACTTTTATGGTAATTATCCTGATGAACATTCCGTTATGGTACCTAGACTATTAATTTAAGTGCAATATTAGATTGGCTGCAAGAACTCATCATTTTACAGTTGAATTGGCTAGATGTAACCATAAGTTCTATGCTAACAGTTTCTTTTCTCAGATTTCTTGCTTGTGGAACTCTTTTCTGGATTCTTACTTTCCAGTCAACTTTGCTTTTAAATTTTTGAAGGTCAATGTTGATCATTATCTTGTCTCTATTCCTCTTCTTTTTTGTTTTTACTCCTTAATTTTTCTTTTTCTTGTTCCTTCACACTCAGTAACACATTGTGGCTTTATTTCCTTGCTTGGAGTGAAATGATTTAAAAGAAAAAAAAGAAAGAAACAGAATGCCAAAAATATTAAGCTACATATTAATGTGGGAACTGAAATTCCAGTGATGAATGTCTGGGTTGGGCTAAGGTTCATTATCGTAAATAAACAACAATCAAATTCATCATTCAGATGTAAAGTTATCTCCCTTTATTTTTTTCGGCTTTTTGATTTTTCGGGTACTTAAACAAAGCAAAGATTTGGTGTAAAGCTTTCAATGAATCCTATTTTTATGCAAATCCACTTTCTAATTACCTCCCTTACTTCTAAAAACACCCGGCTACAAAATGCAACTAAAACCAAATTACATCCTCACCCTTATATAATAACTTATAAAAGAATTTTTCTGCAAAATAGACACAGAGTAAAAACAAATCTTAAAAATACCCAATTTGGTGCAAAATGACACGTGGGGTTGTTTTGTTAAAATTGTTGCCATTCACAAATATATGCAGGAAAGGAATAAAAAAAAAAAAAATGTTAATTCCTAACATTGTAAGTTATCCACAACTTTTCCAACTTGTTTCTGTAATGTTTTAGTATCAAGATGTCAGGACTGATAACATTGCAGATTCTCCTCTTGTATTTTATCAAGAATCTCTAAATATATAGCACCAGACAAGATGTGGCAGCAATATTCAATGCATGAACAAATGGTAAACTTATAAATATGTAAGATAAATTCTGGGGGGAAAAAAATTGTCTAGTGCAAAACTCAACCAACTTTACTAGCAGCAAACCTAGTAATTGATTCAATATAATCTTTCTACTTTATTGCTAGCCTAAGAAGATGCAATGAGTCATTCTTATGGAAGTTAGCATGATCCATACTGATGGAAGGGTTCTATTAGATGATTAAATCAAGGCAGCTTCATGTTTTTTTATATATATATATATATATATATATATATATATATATGGATGAATCAAAATATGTATTTCCTAAAAAATTTAACATATCCCAATGTTTGTTTTTTATTATGCCATTAACAATTATAAATCAAAGTTTTTTTTTGGGGGGGGGGGCAGTTTTTATTTGAGGACAATTTAAATTTTTTTCAGGCCAGTTCTGGAATGACAATAAAAAGGCCTTAGCTACTGTCTGTAAAAGGGATTAGCTAGCCACTTTAGCAGACAGTGTAACACTCAATAAAGTTGTTTTCATAAAACCTCTAAGTTTGATACACAATTTAGCATTTTTAATGTGGAAATTTCTGTTCTTGTTGAGATAGAAGGCAAATTGACTTGACAAGAGATCTCCACACTCAAGAAAAGCTCCTTACCTTGAACACCTGTTGGGACTTAAGCTTACCCCCCAAACCTCAATTGGGACTTTTATGTATGATCCATTGCTAACGATGCTGGAACAATAGTCAGTTCTCTGTACAGTTCCAATAAGTACCTGACTTCTGCTACTGTGCTCTACCTTTTACAAAAGCCAGATCAGTCTAAAAAAGGAGTATTGTTGTTATGTCTGGGTTGGTGCTGTCCAGTCTTCAAGAGTCTATACAGCCTTGTGGGTGATGAATTGTTTTTCACCTCACAACCCTTTTTTGCACAGACAAAACATTGCTAGCCTCTTGCAATTCTACCGCTATTTTTATGTAAAATGTGCAAACTAGTGACATTTGTTAGTTTTAACCCTCCCAGCTAATACCCGCCATGCCATGCCACATACGTTGTGGCAAACTACTGTCAGTCCCTTCATATTCCTTTGGTATAGAGTAAGTTCCCTTCATATAATTTCTTTCCAAGAACTGTTGCTTTGGAGGAACAGAATCCCTGGAAGATGCTTTCTCGTTGAATACTATCTTAACCATTTCAAGACTTGGATTAACTGCTATCTTTCCCACTTATTTGTATAAACTGTGCCACTTCCTCTTACCGCTCACACAACAACCACCTTCAGTAATCCTCTACCTTGAGTGGCCCTTGGATCTTGTATTGGGTAAACATAGTATAAAAAAAATTGTGATTATGCCCAGATTTAAACCTCTGACCTGGAGGTGCGCAGGCAAACAACATACCAACATGCTGCTGCTGAAATATTTTGTCAAATTAACTTTAGAATATGAACTTAGTTTTATTTTTGAATGTTTGTTTGTTTTTTTTTTTTATCTTTTTTTTAATCTATTTGTTCACTAAACTCCTTTTAAAACAATGAAAGCTTAATTCTGAGAAAAACTTTTGAGCTTCTTTTTAAAAACCTTCCGTTATAGCCTTCTCTCTCAGTCTCTTCCTTCTCCTCTTTATAAGTATTTACTTTAATTAGTTTAGCTAGGACACTAGTTTGGGCCACCTGGTGAGAATTGAATTCACTTCACACGAATAATGTTCTATGGGCATATCTTGCTAATAATTATCCAATGTGTTCTCCGCCTCCTTCTGTACTGATCTTGTTTTCAACCCCCCCACAGCCTGAGATTGACTTTGTCCCAAAGACAATAGAACATTCATTTGTGGGAACTGGTTAAGGTTTGGAGGGAGTCACTGCTGGGCTGATACAAAAGCAACTAATTTCTTTAAAAAAAAATGAACTTTTTTTATTATTATTATTTTGCACCAATTGTGGCAGCCTTTTCAATAAATGGAGCCTATATTCACATGCAAACAAGAAAATATAAACAAAATTTAAGCATTTTTTTTAAACTGAGTAAAATCCAAATGAATTGGAGAACTTAAAATTAGGATCTAAGAACACTGTCTAACAATGAATGCCATATCGTCTAATGTTTCTGGCGAAGAGTGGTTGGCTAGACACTCGGCAGAATTAAAAACATGGCCTGTCAAAGACTGGGATGAAACTTCTTGCACAATGAGTTAGATTGGACTCCACAGCTACATATGCCAGCCAGTGTGGTGATTCCACAGTATTGTTGGGTAGAGAGCTTACTAGATGACTAAAGTCACTAACCAGGGTAGTGGCTCCTCCTGATAGAATCAACAGCCCTGTATGTCTGTGACCAAGGCGAGCCTTCAAACTGAAAGACATTGGTTGTGACTTGACCTGGAGAGGTATGGGCTTCGTCAGGTCTACTTGCCCAAGACCCACAAATAAATAACTTTCTGGCTTTGAACCAAGAGATATGGGGAGGGAAATGACTGGGTGATCAGCCATGAAAGCCCACCCCTCTCCTGCCAATCACACTTGGTCATACAACTAATGATGATTAAAATTACACTTAGTTGCTTTTCAGAGCGATGATAGAAAAAGTTAATTGTGAGACATTTATCATTCTGCATCATTTATAAATATTACTCCCCCCCCTTTTACTGTATATGGAATCCCCTCAAAATATAGTGTTTTATGTATTAGTTCTATATATTTGAAATTACAGTAGCCTGGCTCTCAATATTAGTCAAGAGTGTTTTAAATGTTGTCATAGAAGGATATGACTACACAACCAAGTAAATTCAAATTCTACCTGCATTGGCAAGAGCAACATTTTACTTGTCAAAAATAGTCACCACATTTTGTGGTAGTTTTCTGCATTTTGGTCTTGCTGCTAGCCATTATTTTATTCAAAAACAAACTTGCCTCACATCGTACACTTAAGCTGGTGGTGGGTGGGTATTATAATTTTTTATATGGATTTTTTTTCTCCCATGATTTCATTGATGATTGTTTATTTGTATTCTATTAGATTTTCATTTATTTGGATTTTTTGTGTATATCTTCATAAAGAGCTAAAAAGAAAAGTCTTTAATTAAACAAAGGATTGGATTGAGTGAGAGGAAAACTGGGGAAAGAACTTTATCTGCTTATTCTAAAAGCTTCTAGTCTTCATATTGGTTGACATTGGATCCTTGCAGAAGACTATCAGACCTTTCAGGGTCTCTAATACAATTTGCTATTACAAAAGATTTTCATTGCTTTCTGTGGAGTTTTTTTTTTTTTTCTTTTTGTCTTTCTTTGTAACTCGGATGCCATTTTGTTTTGTGATTCAAAATGCTTATAATGATAGACTCTTTTTCTGTTTCTTTTACTTGTACAATTTTACAGGGCGTTCTTATGCTATTTTATCTCAAAAGATGCTGAATGCTGCACTGGAATCTTTGGTTCAAAAAGTGCAGGCAGGGGTTGTGATTGATTTTGAGAAAATTGGTCCTGATCCCAAATCTGTCAGTGAAGGTAAGGTTGGCATCATCCACATTTGTACTTTTTTTTTTTTTTCCTGAAAATGATAAAACTTGAATATTTGTTAATTTTGATAGATATTATCAAGCTAGAAGAACCAGAATTTTTTACTTAAAACAATTGTCGTTATAAAAAAAATGTATTTGAACTGGACAGAAATCTGATGATAGCCTCTTTCTCTCTCTTGTTCCCCCTACCCTGGAAATGCAAGTACAACAATATATATAAAAATTTTGAAAAAAAAGACCCCAAAAATTTATTTTAAATATAAAACCATTAATCCTCGTTTATTTTAAATATAAATCCTGTCTATTTTAAATACAAAATTTTTCTTTAAAAACTCAGTAATCCCCATATAATATATGGACTGTGCTAGTATTGCGTTAATCTGCTATATTTATTAAAATTTAAATTACATAAGTCTCAATATGTGATATCTTAATAGTTAATGTTAGGTCGAAATGCTCAGCCCATTGGTTGAGAATCGTAGTCTTATCTGTGAGAAGTGTTTCACCATCGGATGAATAAACTGATGCATTGCCACTGGCCCTGGGGCCATAAACAGCCCTGAGACCTTCATAGAACAGCTTGGTGTTCTTGTCAGCAGCTTCCTGGATCTCCTTGGCCTTCCTATCCCACCACAAGTTCTTCATCCGGTACAGCTTCCTCTGGACGGTAGACTTCACATTGAGGTACCATGACTTTTTAGCTGTAGACCTTTTATTGTCATAAATTTTGTGAGCACTGTGCATCTTTTGTAGAAGCTCTGAGATCTCACTATCATTTTCATTGAACCAGTCTTGGTGCTTGCGTTTGACAAAGCCCAAGGCATCTACATTGGCAGAATAAATAGCATCTCTGAGCTGCTTCTATGCTGCTTCCACGTCGGTGTCAACTATGACACCTGGGAGAGCTGCTTCCTCAATCTTCTGAATTGTCCTTCATCTATGTCAGATGAGGCCTTAGACTCTATCCCCCAAAGGCAATAGCTTGAAGAATTAGAATATCCTCCTTCTTTCAATTAGGTTGTAAAAACCATCAAACAGACCTCTGGTGGAAGGTCTTCTGGCATAGATGGATATCCCTGCAAGTACGGAGGCATTCAACTGACAAAGAAATTCAGACAGCTGTTCTCTTTGATGTGGAACAAGGGTGTCGTTCCATAAGACATGCCTCCATCGTCCATCTGTGCAAGTGCAAAGGTAATTGGACTATATGTGACAACCACAGAGTTGTATCTCTTCTATTACTTGCTGGGAAGTGACTTGCACATGTTCTTTTAAGCAGGATCTTGGAGAAGGTCGAGATGTCTGTATACCCAGAACCGCATTGTGGCTTCAGGCTTGGAAGAAGAACTGCAGACATTATATTCTCTATGGGGCAGATTCAAGAGAAGTGCAGAGAACAGGACATAGATCTCTACATGGTTTTTATCGACCTGTCCAAGGCTTTCAACACAACTGCAGTGGCCTTTGGACAATTCTACAGAAACTTGGTTGCTGTGAAAGGTTCATCTCAGTAGTCCGGTCCTTTCATGAGTTGCTGACCAGAGTACAGGCGTGCAGGGAATCATCTGATCCATTCCCTGTTACCAATGGCACCAAACAAGGCTGTGTCCTTGCTCCAACCCTGTTCTCTATAGTTTTCTCTATTATGTTGCTTGACACATTCCACAACCTAGACAAGGGGTTCTACACAAAGTTTGAATCTGCCTGTTCAACCTCGAACAACTTCAAGTCCATACAAAGACTGACAATGCTGATCCATGAGCTACTTTGTCGACATTTGCGTCCTTGTGGCCCACTCCCTGGAAGAGACCCAGTTGATAACATCCATGTTTGCTTGGGCATCAGAAAGATTTGGCTTGACTATCAGAACAAAGACCAAAGCATGTATCAACCAGCTCTGACAAGAGCTACACCAATCTCCTGGTCTATATCAACACCATTCCTCTAAAGTCAGTAGAGAATTTCTGTTATCTACAAAGTATTTTGTTAAACTCGGTAACTATAGATGATGAGGTCACACAATGGATTGCAAGAGCAAGCAGTTCCATTGGAATGCTTAGATGTAGGCTATGAGATGAACGTGGTGTGATATTGAAACCAAAATCAATGTTTACAAGGCTGTGGTTCTCAACACACTTTTGTATGGTTGCAAAACATGGTAAATCTATAGTCACCATATTAAGCTTCTCTAGTAGTTCCAGCAATGCTGCCAGCAATCCATCTGCAGAATGAAATAGCAGGATAAAGTCTCCAATGTCAATGTCCTAGAACGATGTGTTGTACTCAGCATAGAAAGTCAGATAATCAAGGCACAGCTTCGTTGGGTGGGGCATATATATCGGATGGAAACCTCAAGAATTTCCAAAACAATCTTCTTCAGTGAATTAGAGCATGGTAACAGACCACTAGGCAGACCGAAACTCAGGTACAAGGATACAATCTCAAGAGATGTGGCATTGGCCTTGGTAGCTGAGAAAGTAGTACTCAAGCCCGTGATACCTGGAGGAGAACTTGCAAAGAGGGCATCAATGTCTTTGAGAACAAGCGTACCAGTATCCTCATTGAGAAACCTGCCAAGAGGAAGACCAACAGTAGCACTCAGGACCCACTTTATCAATGCAGTATCTGCGGCTCTAGAATTGGACTCTACTCTTACGAAAGGACTCATCGGTAATAGGTCAATATAATACTCATGCGTTGGCTCACAATGCGAGAATCCATACATAATACTGGGTCTTACTTAGCAGTATCCATTTTCTTTTTTGGCTTACAGCCATATCACACTAAAACACTGGTTCTTGTATGATCATTGAAGTTAAGCAATGTCAAGCCTTGTCAGTAACTAGATGGACAACTGCTTGGGAATACAAGGTGCTGTAAGCTTGGATGTGCAGATGGTGTAATGGATAATGGCTCAGAACTAGAAATCAGAGAACCAAGTTCAGATTCCATGAATCCACCTCTCCCCCAGCTATGGGTTAATTAGTAGAACTTGTATGAATAAAAATCATTCCCCCCCCCCAAATATTCTTACAATCTAAAATATTTTCTGGCTTTCAATAACCTGCTGATAAGCTGTAAAAAAAATCAATCAAAGCCATTTTGTTTGTAAGTAATTATTAATTGATTGATTTATTCATTTTTTATGGTTTATCAACCTTTTGCAGATTAATTAAACCCAGAAAATATTTTTAGATTATTTTAGATATTGATATAGTGATACAAGTCTTACTAATTAACCCATAGCTGGAGGGAGACGTAATGGATTCATACCTTTCCCAAGGGTATTTGTGCATAAGTGAAATTTAACCAATCAATAGGAATTGGAACTTTGCTTTCTAATTAACAATTCTGAGCCATTATCCATTACACTACCAGGCTTACAGTGCCTGGTATTGCCAAGCGGTCATCCTGACCAGATCATATAGGAATCTATTTCAACCTGATGTTGCTGTAAGCAACCAAGTAACATGAAGTTACATGATGATAATAGTAGGGATTTTATATCAAATTGTGTCCTGATTTGAACCTCTGGCCTGAAGATAAACAGATAACATACCAGCACACTGTTGCTGAAACATTTGGGTAAAATTAGCCTTGAAATGCTAACTTAGGTTTTCTTAATAACTGCAATTGTTAAAAACAGTTGCAGTTATTTTTATGCCCCCCCCATATATTTGTTAAATTCATTTTAAACAATTGAAAACAAAATTTAACACTTTTTTTTTTTTTTTCTTTTTTTTTTTTTTAATTATATTCTATGTTGGCAAGACAGTGAATAAATTCTTTTACTTTAAAACTTAAAAGTATTCCTGTTCTAATTGTTTTTTTATGAAAATTGAAAAAAGTAAAATAATTCAAAACCTTAAAAAAACACTCTTCAAAAGCAATACTTTTGTTAGTTTCATGTATAAAAAAAATGGTTGCTTAGATAATTAAATATATTGACAAACACCATGCATGTGAATTATAGCTTCTCAAATATTTTAAATCAAAGAGGAAAAAGAATTTCTGCATAAAAATAATGAACATTTCTTTTTTACATATTTCACTGTACTGTTTATAAACTCTGGTTGGGTCTTGTAGGGCAGTATGTTGACACGTCTCTCTCTCTCTCTCTCTCTTTTTTATGTTTCTGCTGATTTAAACACTTCACACTGTCTAAAATGTATTCCCTCCTCAACACACAGCACCCAACACTGGTTGCCACTAACATTTTTCTGTTTCTACATCTCTTTCTTTTTTAATGAAAGAAAATGGAGAGACAAATGGACAGGCCGGAGAAATGGATGAAAAGGAGAATCCTCAAGACTCTACCCAGACCTCCAATTCCAAACCTGCATGGCATAGTAACAGAAAACTGATTTATGTTCAACGTTCTGCTCAGAAAGGCTATTCTGTTGGACACTGGCCTATACCCGAATCCTATTGGCCTGATGGCAACATTCAGACACTGGTAAATCATCTTCTTGCTTGTGTGTTGTCTTTTTTTTTTTTTTTTCCTCAAAATTTTATTCCTTTTTTTAGTAGCTATATTTTCCCTAAAAAAAAAAAAAAATAAATAAATCTATGCCACATGTAAATAAAATGAGGAAACCTATGAATCTTGCACAGGTACTACACTGATCATAGGCAGAAGTACCATATTTCTTACAGGTATTATATATGCTTCTATAAAAAAAAAAAAAAAAATACTTGCATGTCAAAACTTGCTAACAAATGTAAGGACTTAAGAAAATGACACTAAGATACCATAGATGGAGCATAGTTCAATGATTTTTTTTTTTTTTTTTTTTATGGTATAAAATTCTACTGGATATAAAAGGAGGGAACTGTTTATTTTTTTATGTTCCGTGTCCCTCTCTACAAATTCGTGTACTTTGTAGCTCCTCACAAATTTTATCTTTGTTGTTACTGAGCAATAAACTGACCTCTTCAGAATTATGACATAATAATTGGAATAATGTCTCAAAACACACGTATAACAGTAAAGGTTATGCAAAATATGTATTAGAAAATTATGCTCTCGTCCTCTCCCTCGCTATCACGTACTCTCAAAATTGGCTTTACATTTGAAAATTTTTACAGCATACTGAAAATATCTTTTTTTTAAATTTTTTTTTCTATTTTTCTTTCCAGTCTCCTCGAACTGCTCAGCCTATTGTCCAGTTTTCCTGTAATGCTTGTGAACCATTAGTTATAGACAATCTTCCATTTGATAAATATGAATTGGAACCCTCACCTCTGACCCAGTACATTCTTGAGCGTAAACAACCAAATAATTGTTGGCAGGTAAGTTGGAATGATGTCTCTGTCGTGTAACTTTCCCTCCCCCCCACCCCCACTCTCTAACATAAAACTCACACTTGAAGTAATTTACAACCTGCTTTGACTACCAGATAATGAGAGAATCTGTTGTTATGGTAACACTAGGCATGCTATGTGCTCCCTTCAATCAAGCAAGTGTTGTATTACGATAAGAACAGAATTTTTAAAAATATAGATTTGAGAGCTGCAGAAAAGATCTTAGCCTTGGCTAAAATGGAATTCTCTATAAAAATTCTGATGTTTTAGTTATTCTTTCATATTTCAGAAAGTGGGTCATGCTGCCAAACATTACTTTGTGTGTGTGTGTGTGGGGGGGTGTATATTAAAATTCTCCCCAGAAACCAGGGAAATGTTCTAAACTAAAAATTAAAAAAAAAAATAAGGGATGTCTTTAACTGAATCTGCATAAATGAAATGCTGCTAATCACGCACACACAAATATTATATATATATATATATATATATATATATATATTTTGTGGACATAGGAATCAACACTATAAGTTAACTGTCAGTTTTATTCTTTAATGTGATTTTTCAGGCTGAAGATTTGCAGTCTGAAAATTGCATTGAAGTGTGAAATTGACAGTTGCCATGCATTGTTGATTTCCATGTGTGCAATGTCTCTCTGTAAACACTATCTCCAATAGTGATCTCTCTTTCCCTATAAATATAGCAAATTTGAAAACATTTTAACTTAAATGTTAACTGATACTAAATAAAATGTAAAGCCTCCAACTATCCTCCATTTTGTTGACTACTAAATACTGGATTTGTAATGTCAACTGAAACATATTTGCAAGGTCATCTTTGATTGTCTTTGGCAATGAAATTTTAGGACAACCCCCTTTCCTTATGGCCTGGTCTGAAACATCCCAGGACTTTTCTCACTGTTGTTTCTTTAGGCAGTCTGTCCAAGGAGGGGGAATCTTGTAATGGTTTTGCTCCAACATTCACATTTTGCCTTGTAATTTCTAAGAAATTAATGGAGAGAGATTATTACTTTTAGCCTCATATTTTGTAGATGGTTGACATCTCTGGTTTCTCTCTCTCTGTGGTGTTGTTGTTTTTTTTTTTTTTTTTTTTACTGTGAATTTACAGTAGACATAAATTTAAAAAAATGGGGATGTCTATTCAAATAAGTGTAGCTGCTAAATAAATTTAATTTTGTTATATGGTATTTTTTTTTTTTTTTTTGTTTGAACAAAAAATATTTTTAATTGCCCTCAATATTCATTGGTTATGCAATTTTCTCATCTGTTCTTGTAACTTATAGAGAAATGTCATGTATGTTACGGTTTTATTTAAGTTCTATAAAGCTTCTTTAAAAAACAATCAAGATTATTGAGGTAGTATACAGTAATAGTGATGTCTGAAGAAAAATATCCTGGCAATGTTTAACCATTGTGCCAGCAATAAAATTGTATGTCGAAAGGAGTTATTACCTTGATACCGCTATTATTGTGTAGACTTTGGTTTCCTTGACAATGTTTTTAAAAATAAAAATGATTAGAACTGTAATAAAACCCAAATGTAAAAGTGGATTTATACATTTTCTTTATTTTTGAGAATTGACAGCAAAGATCTTAAACTTGTTTTCATAGTTATTTATAAAATGGTAAATAATATTGCATTGTAGCTGGTTTACATAATTTAATAATTTAATAATTTTTTTAGAAATTTTTTTTTAATAAAAAAATTCTTTTAATAAAAAATTTCTTTTAATAAAAATTTTTTTTTTTTTTTCAATTTAGTTCTTTTATAAAATGGTAAATAATAAATATTACATTGTACTTGGTTTACATCTACTTGTAATCTTGTAAATAAACACTGCCAAATGAGTCAAGTGTATGCAGTAATGAATGACTTTTGACAGTTTTTTTGCTGGCATGAAAGTTAAATCTTGTCAACATTGTTTTCACACATTTCTTTTTGTCTTGTCCTAAGTTGAACTTTTGTTCATCTATTTTTCTTACCCACTTGGTTATTTATTCATAAATTTATAAAAAAAATTACAAAATTTATAACCAACTACAATGCATTACCATTTTATAAAGTTTGGAAAAAGAAAATTTGAATAAATGTATGACAAACATAAATCAAAAGAATCTTTTGCTTCAGAGAAAGAGATGATCTTCACTTTTGTGAATTTAGGTGATGAGAACAAATGAAAGAAATGCTCAGAAAATGTTGTTTTTTTTTGTTTTTTTTTTTCCAAAATGTATAATTAATTACTTGCCATTATGTTCAGACATTCTTATAAATTTGAGTAAAAAAAATTTCTTTCAATATTTATTTCTTTATAAAATGGTAAATAAGTATTTTATCATAGTTGGTTCACATATATTTATAATCTTGTAAATATAAAATTGTTTTTGTAAATAAGTGATCTAATACATAAATAGGGTTTAATATCTTTGTTGTAAGAATAAAGAAAATGTGTAAATCTGCTTTCATATGTTTAGGTTTTATTAAAATTCTAATCATAGCTTTTTAAAGCAAACATTGCCAATGAAGTCAAAATGTATACAGTAATATCAGTGTCAAATGAATAACCATGTTTTTGAACCTGTTGTAACCCAGAAAAGGTTACTGAATGAGGAATAATGAAAACGGAGGTTGGAGATGAAATGGTAATCTTTATAACATCAACAAAATACAATACTCACCATTAGTGTTCATAGGTACGGTAGATAACAGACCCACGTTTTTTTTGGGGGGGGTACTGAGAAGAAAGTTAAATCTTGCCAACATCCTCTTCACACTGAATTTTTTTTTTTTTTTTTGCCTTTTCTCATGCTTCAGCCAGTAAATCTCATGTGCTTTTTTTTTTCTCTCTCTCTCTCTCTCTCTCTCTTAGGTATTTGTAAATAACAGTGCCAAGTTTGATTTTTCTTACCCATTTGGTTATGTAAAAGCCAGCAGTAATTTATCATGTGTCAATCTGTTTGTCATGCCGTACAACTATCCTGTTCTTTTGCCATTGCTTGGTAAGTTTTCAACTTTTTTAGTTCCTCTTCTCCATCCTTTATAAACCTAAACTATTTTTGCCTTAGAACAAATGAAAAAAAAAAAAAAAGAACCATGCCAATGATTTACATCAAAGTAAAGAAAAACAATTTGTAGCAGTCACAAAAAAAGAACCCCCCCCCCCCAAATAAAAATGAAATCATGCTGGAAATTAAACTCCAATAAATAGCCCCTATCCTAAAAGAGGCCCCCTAAAATCATTCAATGGAAATGATCAGGCAGACACTACATTTTGATCCTAGGTAGGAAAATGTAACAGGTGTAAATACAGTCCTCCCTCTTTAATGTGACATCCTTTGGGCAAGACCAAGAATCAAATAACTGTTGGATTTTAATTAAATTTTCCGGGCTTATTCACAAATAAATGAAATTGTTTTGCAATTTTTTTTTTTTTTTTATATAGAAAATCTTGGTAAAAATACATGATTCACCCCACTTATTTAATTTTATATAAAAAGAAAACAGCTCATTTAAATCAGCAATTTTTTTTTTTTAATTAGATCATCAGCTTTGAATCATAGAATAAAAAATGCAATAAAACTAAAACATTATTTAATTGGAAAAGCTTTTAATTACTCTTATGAAAAATATATATTAGAGACAATATTGTTTTAAGAAAAAAAATGCTTTGATGAAAAAACTTTTTACAAGCTTTGTTTTCCTTTTTTTACAATTTTAATTAGAATAATTTATATTTTTAAATCTTAAAATTCAGTTTCAGTTAACTTTTAGGAAATATTGTTGAGTAAAACTATACTTACTAATTATATATAATGAAGCTTATTACAATCTACAAACTCAAATATTTTTAAAAGAATTTTGAATTGTTTTTGCGTGTGCATAAATGTACTGAATTTTATAGATATGGTAGCCCATACATAACATTATGAAAAAATAATAGTGTTAACTATAGCAAATTTAGAACCAAAATTATCTAAAATTCAATAAAACTGGAGATTACCAACTCCTTAATAGACACTCACATTATATTCCTCAATTCTTTTTTTAAGGTTAGAACAACATTAGATAAAAATTTATCAAGTTGTCAACATAAATAAAACATGCTACCACTATGTTAAAAATGTATTTCTATGATATTTTAAACTTAGAGTAAGTTTTATTTGTGTCCAGGCTCTTACAATATATCACCATTCTGGGTAGATTTTATATTATCACAGTGTGGGATTGCTAGGGACAAAGGTGATGGAAAGAAAAAGAATACAGATGAAAATAAAATGTATTCTTTCGAAAATTTTGAAACTACCTGTGTCACTTGTTCCGTGTGTATGTGTAGATGTAGCAACATCAACAAAGCTTAGTCCAATGAAATCCTAACGAATGAAACGTATCACAAAAAACCTTTCCATTTTGTCATATTTTTCTAAAAACTTATAAATAATGTTTCAGATTAGATTAATTCTATTTTAAATTGGTTAATATTCTTTAAATAATGTTTTGGAAGATTTTTTTTTTTTTTAATATAGAGATTTACATTTTCATAACAGTTTGGTAAAACTGGTGCTAAATTAAAAAAAAAATTTTTAGAAATTTCAAAACAAATACTCCTTCCAATCAATTTAAATTAGTTTTTAAATACAGCATATTTTTTGTTTATTAGAAATATTACATTTAATCTATCAGGTTGAAATTAAAACTAAAATAAGAGCTTCAAGAAAGATATTAAAAATTCATCTTAAACTTTATCACATTGTGTGTGTGTGTGTATGTATGTATGTATATATATATATATATATATATATATATATATATATATATATATATATATATCTAATCAAAAGTAGAACAAAGCTTAAAACAATCATTAATGCTTTCAAAATGGCTTTTTATTGTTTTGGGGCTTTATTTAAAAAAAAAGCCTCAAACCAAAAAATAATATCTACTATCCTGGATGGATAGAGATTCAGCTGTATATAAGAAATGAGCAAGACACCAAAATAATCAGCTGCTGTGGAAAGTTGTAAACCACAGGTGGCACTGCAAACTAATGGTAGCTGATGTTTAAAAAAAAAAGAAAAAGGCAGCAGATTTATGGTCTAGATGAGATATACGCAACCCAAACTGAATGATAAACCCTTTGCTACTTATCAGTTCACACTTGCTGCACAAATGACCCAAATAGCAGATGGATGGTGACTGATCAATGTGTTGGACTCCTTACAATCTTTAACAATATATATATATATATATATATATATATATATATTATATATATATATATATATATATTGGTAAATGCTAAAATGATTCCTTTACTCTAACATATATCTTTTTTTTTCTTTTTTTTTCTCTTGTATATCAAAATGAACAAAATATATTTTTGGGGTTACAGTGATTTGTCAAATTGGTATGAAATTGACCCGTCAAAGAAAAGGAAAAAGTTTTTGTTTTTTAGATGACAAATTTAAAAGCTAAATTGTTTTATCTTTAAACTATAAAAAATGTTTTCTTTTTATAAAGATTTCCTCAACAGCTTTGTCTTAAACTGTTCTGGAGAACAAGGAAATTGACTTTATTGTTGTGTATAAAATCTAAAACTCCTCCAATATTCTTAAAACTGTACTTTCTCTCATTCCCTCCCTCCCAAATTTTTAATCTTTTTTTTTTCTTTTTCCTCTCCAGATGAACTTTTTAAAGTTCATAAATCTAAACCAAACAAAAATTGGCGGCAACAGTTTGACAGTTACCTGAAGACCATGCCAGTGTATTATGCTGGGGTAAGTAATAGTCTTTCTATTCAAACCTTTTGACATAGGCTCTCCATAACTTCCTGTCCCTTGTAGCACTTAATAAACTTTGTCTTTTTATTTCTCTTAAGCCCCGTTCTGCCATCGATTTACTCAAGCTCTCTAAGTATATTATGCATTGTTTTTATCTGTCCCTCTATCTGCCCTGTGAGTATCAGATTTTCCAAGCTCTCCTTCCTCATTATGTACTCCCAGCAATTTCAACTCTATTCCTGGTGTTAAGTATTAGTTTTCCTTTTTGTTGAAATTTTCTTCAAAACTTTGTCATTGCTTACAGTCCACTGTATCCTCAGCATCCTTCTGTGTAACCAGATTTCTTTTGCTTCAAGTCTCCTCTCTATCTTTGAGGAGCTGTCCAGCACTCACTGCCATACAGAGGGACAGATATCATACAGCAGTTTAGTACTCTTTTCTGTGTGTTCTGCCCCCAATAGTATGCATTTGCATCATACGTGTGCGTAATCTCAATAAACACCTTAAGGCAATTAAAACTCAGAAGACGAAGTCCTGTTCATCGGTAGGTTTATTAACAACCAAAAGAGTAAAACTAGAAAAGGAAAATAAATACATATAAATGTGATTAGTTCGTCTGCAAGTGTAAACACACAAGGGTAACAAGAAATACAATAAAAGCAGTCGGAGGCTTGAACATAAAACTAAGACCATTTGTTGAAATGAATAAAAGAAGGTAGCAAACATTTCATTTACATGAATATATATGAAGTTTGCTACAAGAATACATTCCAATGTTGCAGTGAGTTTGCAGAAAAGAAAGATAGAAGAAGCTTACATTCTGCAACATTTTATGTGAATAGTTGGATACATGTTGAAAGGATTCTATGCAGAGATACACAAATGTATGACTACTTTAAACAAATGTTGAAATAGTAGCATGGAGATAAAATAGACGAATGTAGAGAGAAAGGAGATTAAAAGTTTGAAAATGGTGATGGTTAACATTGGGGAGTGAGATTAGGTGGCTTATGAAACTACCGACCACGTACTTGATGTCATCCCTTTTATCGTTTGGGGGGGGGGGGGGTCTGGTAATATGCTAGGGGCTAACCGGAAGTGGTTGAAATGGTGACCAATCTAAAAGGTACCTAAACTACAAAAGGGACAAACAAAAGAGGAAGTAAAACGATACAGTTTCTGTACGGTCGTAACAGAACACGTTGTATCTAGTGAAATTCTTCTATTTCTTCATACTCTGCTTAGCTTTTGGGATGCTTCCTTGGCGATTCCAATATGCCTACTGATGCAGTTGGAAGGTGAAGATTTATAAGATATTATTTTATTTTCCTCTTGGTTTTCATGTGTGTGCTGATGGGAACATCCATTCCCTTTGACTGAAGCACTCCTAGAAAGAAGGTAGATTATTTTTGACAGTACCCTTAGGTGAAGGTAAATTTCTGGATCTAAAGACGAGAAAATAAGAGCTACATTGACATTAAATGCTCTTTAATGTTTGTGCAATTGTTATAAAATGGTGTAGCATTTCTAATGTATTTTCTGATGAGATTTTACTATATTGATGATGATGATGATGATGAATTAACAACTTTGTCTTTGTTTTTTCTAAAGCTTTCTGGCCGAACAGAAGTATAGTACAAAAACTAGAATGTGATGTTGAGATTTAAAGAAAGTATACAGCAGGGAGGATGCCTAAACTTACATCACCGTTTACTTAACCCCCCCCCCCCCCCAATTATTAGATATCTTGTTTTTTGTGGATAAAGATTATTTTTTTTGTTGAACTCTAAAAAAGATATATATATATATATATATATATATATATATATATAGCAAAAAAACAATGACTTTTTTTTTTTTTTTTTTCTGTAAAAAAAAAAAATACATATGCTCTGTTAAAATAAAAACATAGAGTTCTCTGTGGATCAGTTTTAATAATTAATGTTATCACGATCCTCCTGATTATATACCAACAGATCGATTGCCTGTACTGTCGCTGTGTGTGTGTGTGTGTGTGTGTGTGTATGTATGTATGTATATATATATATATATATATATATATATATATATATATATATATATAATGTATGTATAATAAATGGACCTAAAACTATAAAAAAAAATTATTTAAAATAGGCAAGAATCATATTTTATATTAATCATAAATGGGGCTTACCGTTTTCATTTTTTTTTGGCGGGTGGGGGCACTTACTTTTTGAATTTTGTATGCCCGTCTAGTTTAAGTGCAATCTGTTTTTTTTTTTTTTTTTTTTTTTTTATTTTTTAAAAAATTTTTTAGATAAAAAAAAAAAAAACAGTAATCCCTGTATAATATATGGACTGTGCTGTTTTATTAACTGTTCAATTTA
>CAHIKZ030004007.1:817500-852500 GCA_903632075.3 Acanthosepion pharaonis
TCTTACCATTTATTTCTATCTACTTCCCTTTTTTCTCTACTCCTCTTATATATATAATTATTTATTTAAAAATATGATTCCTTCGCTTTTGGATTATTTACCTGACAAGTTCTTTCCTATTTTCTATATATTTTCACACACACACACACACACACACACATATATATATATATATATATATATATATATATATATATGTGTGTGTGTGTCTGTTCTGAAACAAATATTGCTTATTTAGAACATAAAATGTTCTGTACAAGCATTTCTTGACCAAGGGTCTTGTTCCCACATCTCCATCGATATATTGATGGCCCAAGGTGTTGACAGTATAGTGGACCAGAATTGACATTAGTTTATGAATTCTAAGTAAAAACAGTTTGTTTTTTAACTACTAGGTAATTTTTTTAAAAAATAACAAAATATTATAAAGCTTTATAAACTTAAAATACTATAAATATTTCTTAAATTAATGACATTTCAGAAATCGAGTTACCTGTAATTTTTTTAATTCTTTCTATGTTTGAATTTTTTTTTTTTTTTTTTTTTCGGCAGTGGTGTATACATTTTAAATTTCTTGTTTCAATCAAATTAATTTAACTTTAAATTTGATAATTTTCCTCAATGTTTCAAAAAAATATATTGTATTTTACAAAATTTTAAAAACTAGAATTAACTTTTGTTTACAAAACATGGCAAGACTTTTTATGGCTTTTTTTTATACTGACAAAAAATATCTACAGAAACATTGTAATCCGTATATAATTTCTGTTTGAAAAAACCAGGGTATTTTGCTTACTGGAAATAGTAAAAATTTAATTTTTTAATTCTTTACCTTTCAATTAAAGCTAAAATGAAAGCTTCAAGAAAGCCTTTTCATTATTAAAACTATGGATAATTAGTGGAGGTACCTACCACAATTAAAAATAAGAAAAGAAAACTAATTTCAAATGTCAATGAAATAAATTTTATCAAAATATAACTCAAATAAAAAATAAAGAAACTTAAACATGAAAATTCAAAAAATAAAAACACATTATTTTTTTTAAATAAAACTAAATGGTTTATGAGCATAAGGGGAGACAACCCTTAAAAAACGTGACCTTTTAACAATAATGTGTATGAAACACCATACATACATAGAAAAAAAAAGCATTTAGACACAAAGTTTTTTTTAATTGTAAACATTTTTAGTGGAATGATTTGTATTAAACTTTTCAATTTTCACTTAGTAAATATAATTATCACTTAAATATAATTATAAAATATTAAAATATTAATATTAAAAAAAATTATAAATATAATTATCACTTAATAACTTTGATGTTTGGAAGAAGTTTTAAAACATTTTTGAAACTTTATAATTAAAAAAAGAAAAATGCAAACAATTTTTGTAAAAATTCATTATTCATTAAAAAAAAAAGTTTCATCAGACTATAATGTCCTTAATATTATTTATAAAAGCAATTAAAAGTTTATCTAATTAAATAATTAGATAATTTTACTGCAGTCTTACAATTTGGAGAAGATTTTAGGGAATTTGGTAAGGGTTTGAAAAAAAAAAATATTTACATTCTCCAAGGAGTCCTACTTTTAACTAATAAAAAACATTTTGTTGACAATTTTAAATTCTAGAAAATTTTCATGAAATTAAGTATAACGGAAGTCCTGAAAGTTTCTTAAAATCCAACAATTATTTGATTTTTGCAAGAATTTTCAAATTGATGTTATTTTATCAGAAAGCAGGCATGAAAATGCCCATTACCAGCTCAGTTACACTGTTGACGCCTAAAAGGAAAAAAAAACAAGATTTCTAACCCAAATTTTGAATGTCTTAGAAAGGAGTAAAAAATTTTCAAAAAACACTGCTCTTTCCTCTTAATAACAAACATTTTGATGATAAAACCTTGTTTATATTAAGTTTGGGGCCTTTTTTATAATGAAAAGGTGGGGGTACCTATATTATACATATAAAAAGTGACGACTTTGGGGGTTGGGCTTGTCATCCTGAACAAGTCAGCATTCAAGTATATCTATTTCAAAGCAACAAAAGTTTTCGTAGTGCAGTGTTTTCTTTCTTGGCTTAGCTGGATCCAAAATTGTCTTAACTCCGTGCCTCAAAATATTGACTGAAAAACATTTTGTTGATATTATTCATAATAAGGAAGAGAGAAAAGAAAAAAAGAAAAAATAAAAAAAATGGCATAAAATTTATGTGGGTAATTGGGCTGCGTAAGTTTGAGGCTGGAGACATACTTATTAGGCAATGTATTTCTTGCTTTAATTTTATAAATAATCTTTTAAAAATCTAATGACTTTTGTGTACAAAGAACAGATTTCTGTTTCAACTTATTCTTTTCAAATGTCCATTTTAAATAATTTACTTCATACATTCTGCTAAAAAATCTTATACTGTATCAATTGAAATGGGGCAAATTAAATTTATCCCAACTTAGGGAAAATCAAAGATGCTTGGTGTGAAGAGTGTGACTGGAATAGTGTTGAGGAAATAATATCAGTCAGCAGCACTGATCATAAATGTACAATAAATTAAGCTAAAAATTCAAACAGAGAGATACATAAACACAATAACACACATACATACATACATATATATATAACAAAACACTCTAGATAGATACATTTTTTTCTCTTAATAGCATATTTTATTAAAGATTGTAATGAGCCTGACAAGGCACAGTGGAGTAATGGATAGCAGCTCTGATTGAGAAATCAGAGAGCCGAGTTCAAATTCCAGTCAAATCCATTACATTCACTTACGCACTAATACCCTTGGGAAAGGTATGAATCCTATTCTTTTCACCCCCCAGCTATGGTTAAATAGCAGGATGGGCCAGGTTCTATAGCTTTGGATGGCAACTGGTCTACTGCAGAAAGAAATGGCAATCTATTGCAGGGAAAAAATCTGCCTCGTCAGTTATGTATTGAAAGATATGATTGCCTAAGCATGTATCGCGCATGACTAATGAGCCTGAAAAACATTGATGACCTAAAGTTGCCACTGCGATATATACACACACACACACACACCACATCTTTATCCTCCTCCTCCTGTTTTTCTGAATCTCTCATTTATTTTGCTCTTTCCTCTTTTTCAGAACAAAAGCCTCCATTCTACAACGAAAGGATTTCAATCAATTGTTACAAAGTGTTGGTGGGAACATGAGCAATCTCAAACAGGAATTGTTAGATTACAACACGTTCACCGTGGCCGTTCCTGATAAAGAAATTAAACCGCAGTACTACAGGTAAACAGCATTGGTTCCCATGGGCAGGAAGAGTTTTCATTCTTTTTTTTTTTTTCTTTTTTTTTCTTTTTTTAAAATATTTATTATGTACTAGTATCATCAATGTTGTCTTTTTGTAGAACTATAAGAGATTTAGAATTTATTAAGAATTCTTTAAATACAAGATCTTTCTAGAAAGATCTTCTAAAAAAACAGATCCAAAGAAAGAATGAAATTGACTTTCTCTTGCGTTCCCCATAATTTTGTTGCAATTTGTTGGCTACAAAAAAAAAAAAATAACTTACCTGGCAATGTTTCATTTGAAAATCCTTTTTTTTTTTTTTTTTTTTTTTTTTTTCTTTTAAGCTGAAATGATTTTAGTGAAGAGAATAATTTAGAAAGAATGAAACAGTGACTGAGCTCCATTGTATGCATTATATATTCAAATTTACAAAAAAATCTAATTGAATTGAGTTCACGGGACATACGTAAGCTGAAAGTTTGAGAATTGCTTAAAGAAAGAAATGTCAGAAAAGAAAAAAAAAAAATTCAAATTTTTTTGTTAACTTGAATTTATAACGTATCAAATGTAGCTTATTCACTGTTTCATTGATTTCTCAAGAGTGATCAACGATTGCAAAAGCTTTCCAAAATATGTTTTAACAATAAATTATCCATTGAAATTACAAGTTTTTATTCTTTTTAATTCAACCACCAATGAAATCAAGTGTTTTTACAATTAAGAGAATAATTTCTTTGCCTTACACGAAATCACATTGAAACAACAATTCTCGTACAATTGTTAAAGTTAAACAATATCAAGCCTGTTCAATACCTAGATGGGTGACCACTTTGGAATAACACATACTGTAAGCTTGGCTCTGTGGGTGGTGTAATGGATAATGGCTTGGAATTGTTAATTGGAGAGCTGAGTTCCAATTCAAGTTTGGTTCTTTATATTGATTTATGTGCAAATGCCCCCAGGAAATGTATGAATCCACCTATTCTCCCCCAGCTATGGGTTAATTAGTAAGACTTGTATCGTTAAACCATTATTTTTTTTTAAAAAATTCTTGCAATCTAAAAATATTTTCTGGCTTTAAATAACCTGCAATAGGTTGATAAGCCATAAAAAACAAATCCAAGCCAATAATCTTTCCCAATTTTTTTCTTTCGTAAACATTGTCTAACCAGAAAATCTTTATTGCATGAACCACAATTTAAATTCTTAATATGGATTAATTATTATAAATAATTTAAATTAGTGAAAAATCTTTTTTTTTCCTTTTCAGAAATCCATTTGACATTCCTCGAAAGAATTTATTAGATCAAATTTCTCGAATGAGAGTCAATTTCTTACAGACGTGTCCTTCAAGCTCAAAATTATTAGATGATGGTAAGGCATTTTCTTTCTCTTTATGGCATCAAATGAAATTTTTTTTCAAGTTTTGCTTCTAAAGAAAAAAGTTTTAAAAATAAGTCTTTAAATTTATCAAATAACATTTAAGCCTTTTATTAAAAGTTTGCCTTGTGCGTCCAGAATTCAGACTCAAATGAAATCTAAAAATTGTTGCCAATTGTTTAAAATGTGATTTTGTAAATGTGTTCAAAATGTTTATAAATCGTGACTTTAATTCAATGGCTGGTCTTATTTTTGTACATTTAAAACACCTGCCATGAAATGCCATCATCTCTGAAGACCATCTTAGAGAAACTTGGAAATTGGTTTTGTTATTTGTGAACCTTGGCAATGGTGAAATTACCTGCTTCTATACAAGGAAATATTTGGTGTTCATTGACCAAACGGCATTTCTGTTGGCTGAAATTTATAAAATCTTTCCCTTAAAAAATTTATTATTCAGGGAAATAGTTTTCTCAAATCCACAAACTGTTATTGCTCCTTCTACTAGTGATGGGCAGTTTCTTTCCTAAGCTTTAGTTTTAAGTAGTGTGGAATGCCAACATCTTGATTGTCATTTTTTATTAGTTATGGGTTATCCGTTTTAGTTGTTGGAAGTCCTCAAGTAATGTGGTTTCGGTTATTTGGTACAGTTCTTTGTGATTGTGTAGCACCTGTCAACAAGGTTGAAAGGAGGATAGTTCTCTCTAAGACCTACAAGCTTTATTTGCTTGAAAACATTTTCATCATTGATCCGAGAAGACGGTTGTATATTTAGCTGATAGTTTGGACATTTCTTAGCAAGTTGGATGTCATGTGTGACCTCCAGTATAAGAGTCTTGATCTGATGATTCTTAGATGACATGGGATAAATTTAATCAACCATTTAAAGAAAATGATTCTTCTTTTTAATTGAAATCTTTGAGGGATTGGGGTGGGGGGGGATCCTTAATGGAATTGTGTCCAGTGATATTGAGCCATTTTTATTGGCCAATTTCTGTCAGATTTAAACTTTACTGTGGATTCAAACAAAATTCAACTTTTCTATAAATCCTTGTAAATTCTGAAAAAGTTAACCTTCCTCCTTTTGATAGAAATTTATTATAGAAAGCTTTAACTTTCAACTCGTAACACAATAAAAATTAAGTGAAATTAAGATAAGTTTATAGAAAAATAGTGGCCTCAATTTAAAAGACTTGTATGAAAAATATCATCTTTTTACTTAAAGGGAATCAGTTTACGGCTTTTCTTTAGCAAATGCGAATCAGCTGCAGCATTTCTTTTGGGTTTTGGGATGATTAGTTTGTTAATTATCTGGGGATGACTGCAAGTAACTGATTATATGGGCTGGGAATCAGTGTCTAATTTTGACTCTCCTGTTGCCAAAGCTTTTGTTCTTTCTGCTGAAGTGCCATGTTTTTTGTCTTCTGTAGATCAAGTTCACAGCATTCCAGTCCAACAAATGGGTAACTATCAGGAATATCTCAAGAAAATGCCTGCTAGTCTCCGAGAAATTGAAACGCAACCTGCACGTCTGCATATGTTTGGAAATCCTTTCAAAGTAAATAAAGTGAGTCAGTTTTTGATTTTTGGAAACTTGGGGGGGGGTCTCTTCTCTCAAACTGACAAACATTGATGGTGTGCTTTTAGTTTCCTTTTAAGGAATTAACTCTTCAGCATCCACATTTCAGAAGACAAAGCTGAAAATGCCTTTTAGAAAAAATTGGTTAATTGCTAAGAATTTTAGAGACAAAAGATTAGACGAAAAGGTTTTGACACTCGTTTCTTTTGTTTAGTTGGAACCCTCCATGATAAAAGCCATTTTGGCAAATCCCTTGTGTGCATTTAATGATAATTTGATTCCCTATTTGCTGAACAGCTTTTTATTTTTCCTCCAGAACATAATGATTGATGAAACTGACGAAGCTGTCTTTGGACAGCCGTCACGAAGCAAGAAACCTTCAACAGAAAGTCCACAGAGTTCTTTACCAAAGAAAAGAAAACCAGGTTTGTGTTCTTTAATACCCCCCCCAAGTTGTCTTATTTTTTTTTTATTATTATTGCAAATGCATACAATTTGTCTCTTGTTCCATCAAGAGAGACGCAAATTAGAAAAAAAAATTCAGGTTCAAAAGAATCTGAAAATTTGAGTTAACATTTTTGGTTGGTTGAAATTTTTTACTGGAAACTAATTTTTTTTTTCTCTCTCTCTCTCTTCTGTCCTGTGCAGGTCCTTTACCGCGAGATCTTCCCATTAAGCGACCTGCTTCTCCATCCCTGCTTTCCCAAGATCTTTCGCCCCCAGTCAGTCCCAAAGTTGAAAATAATATTGCCAAGGTAGAAAACTCAGCAACAACAGGTGAGTTGGCAAAAAACTTTATTGGGAATTGTGATTGCCTCTTGGTTAAAAAAAAAAAAAAAAAAAAATTATTTTTTATTTTATTTTTTTTTTAACCCTAAATCCATGCTTTTTATGAATGTCTTGGCCCAAAATAATCCATGTTTTAGGCTAGAAAATTTAATACTCATGTTCACCTAATACAAGAGCCACTCAAGGTAGAGGGTTACTGTGTTGTGTTGTAGAGAAAAATGAAAACAATTCTTGTAAAAATTCATTGAAAAAAAAAAATCCTTAATATCTTATTCATAAAAGCTGTTAAAAGCTTTTCTAATTAAATAGCCTTCTAAAGTCTACTTCACCTCTATACAACTAACAGTTGTCCTTTCCTATGCTAATATAACACCACACTGTAACCTTCTACCTTGAGTGGCTCTTGGGCCTTTTACTGGGTAAACATTTATTTAAAAAAAAAAAAAAATTCAGTAAATGAAGTTCTTGGGTGTGGCTACGTGGGGAAAGTTAACAGCAAACTCTAGACTTTAAGATTCACTAATCTTGACCTCTTCAATAGGAAACAAGGGATAACCCATTACTTCTGTTGACAAAGAGGAGTGTGAGTTAAACGAAAGGTGAATCTGCATCTCCTCTTTTTGGTAGAGGAGAAAAATAATTAGTGAATAAAGTTTCAGAGTTTAGATGGAGACATTAGGCATAGACCGTATGGAAGGGCCATGGCATTCCTTTCTGTTTACTACATGTTGAGAATAAAGTCCCATCAAAAAGCTTTTTTTCTTTTTTGTTTAGATGACTCGTCCATCTCCTCAAACCGTGGAAGCCCTTTGAAAGAAGAGACGCAAGTGGAGACGAACCACATCCACGAGAGCACGCACCCAACCAATAGTTCGTCCTTCCAATTAGACTCTTCCCCAATGGAAGTCGGCAAAGCCGATCTGGATGGAGAATTGGCACCAGTTCAGGACTTTCCTAATCAGAACAACAATTCAAGCAGCATTTTGGCCACAACAACTGCAAATCACAGAGTGGAGTCCAATTCTTGTGGGCCCAATGCAAAACTTCGCAGCATCTTGTATAGAGAACTCAGGAAACCTGGAAAAAGTGAGTGGTTTTTTGTTTGTTTTTATTATTATGCTTGCATTTCTTCATTTTTAAGTAACTCCCCCCCCCAACATGTAGAGATGTGATTTGGCCAAAAAGTCAGCAATCGAGCTGAGGCCTTAGATGTCATTGTTTAAATCTTACCCTATATTAATTTGCTACAAACATTCTACAATGTGTTGGCCATTTTACTACTTCTTACATTTTGACAAGAAAAAAAGTCATGATTCCATCCATTCCCTTGCCTCTCAAATAATTTGTTTTCTCCTGTCAGTAACCAATTTTGTATTATTTTTTTTCCCTTTCCAGATTACGATAAGTTCTTTCATCATTTAAATTCTATGCAAGGTTCGTTAGGCATCAAAATAGACTTTATCAAAGACTTGATTCGCGAAGCGGGTCGTTTCAAGAAACGGCGACTCATCCAACACCTGGAACAATTTGAAAACGCCTTGACAGAAAATGAGATCCGACGACCTCGCAAGATGCAGCAACGAACAAATGAATTGCATCCCTTGAGTTGATCCGCATTGCCATGGACTGTGCACTCTCTCATCATATTCACAGCATCATTCGGCTTCTCTCCTACCAAAGACGAGGTATGTCAGCAACAGGAGGAGGAGGAAGTTTTGTGCCCTAGAAACTGTCAAAGAATTCAAGCTCTCTGTCTGTGATGGCAAATTCTTCTGCTCATGGAATCAAAAAAAAACAGGAATATTTTTCTTAATGAAAATCTCACCTTTTCATTTTTTTTTTTAAACATTGAAAAAAAAGAAAACTTCAAATTATTAAACTAATCAATTTTCTGTTACTTTTTTTTGTTAGCATTCACTGTTTACAAATTTTCAGGTTGGATCTTTTCCAAGGAGAAATGGAAACAAACAATAAATCTGGGACTCGCCCCCCACAAAAGAAAAAAAAATTCTTTTTATCTTAGATGAAAGAAAACCCTTCACTCCTTGTAAGAATCCAACCTTAGAAAATTGTCCGTCTTGTCTGTCTTTCAAACAATAAAACCAAAAGGTTCGGTTGTGTATTCAATGACTTTATTCAAATCAACATTCTGTCATGAAACATAGAAACCACTACCCCCTTCTCCCCCAAATCTGGAATAACAACATGTGACGATCACCAAGGCTCCAGGTGAAACATCCAAACAAGAATTTTCTGCAAATTTCTACATTTTTTTTTTTTTTTTCTTCCTTTTTGAAAAGATTGACTCAGTTTTTGGATTTTTTCTTTAAACTGAAAATGTCAAAAGAAATGGCTGAGAAAGATGTGGATATTTTTTTTTTTAACTACCCCAATCCCAATGAAGTACATGCCTTAACCTAAAAAAGGCAAATCATTCTAACCAACTAGTCGTCGTGAGCCTTAATAACGGAGGCAAAAAGAAAAGGAAGAGAGCAAAATTTGGTCAGCTGTTGCTGGAAATGATGTAGTGTTCTTCAACCTCTCCTCGAAATTTGATGTTGGATGGCACCATCGCAGATTGGTTGGCCAATGCCTCTTTTGTTGTTGTTGTCTGTCCCACTGGACACGCATTTCTTAGTTCAGGAAGCGACGATTTGGATTTCTGCCAAAGAGAACCTCTCTCAGTTCAGGTAACATCTGTGAAAAAGAGAATAAAAATGCAGAAGTGGTCAATCGATGAACAAGTTCACTTCTAGCTGAGGAGAGAGAGGAGAGAAAAAAATGCTCACCTGTTGGCTGATGAGGTCCAATCGTTTGTCCAATGTATTGGTCACCTTAATTTTACCTTGCTGGGCATACACTTCCACACCTCCCGATCTAGAGGACAACAAGAATTGAAGCATTTTATTATTATTTACTCAAGTTGATTAAGAGTTGTTTAACAAAAAGAAACAGAACCTCTTACTTACACAGAACTTGGCAAGAAATTCTCTGTGTTGAGAGAGACTTTGATGTCTTTCTTGGTAGCCCTTTTGTAATTCTCTTGGCACTGAGGTAAGACTTCCTGGAAAGGAAAGAAAGAAAGAGAGACAAGTTCTTAAAATGTTTCCATCTAAAAAAAGAAAAGAGAGGTGAAGAAGTTGAAAGACAGTCTTACTTTGATGATGCTATGGTCTTGCTCTCGGCACCTGATAATCACATAGGGCTCGAGTAGTTGAGTGAAGGCCTACAACAAAAAGAGCGAGATTTTTGGTTCGAGAAATAATCCAATGCTTTTTTGGAGAATTACAAGTTGAGAAAGGGTCGCGGGGTGTTACCTGGGAAATAAGGCCTTCCAAGACCTGCCTGTATCGTGCTCTGTCATGAGCAATTTGTCCAAGACGTCTCCTGGCTTCTTCCAAAACATCCTTAAAAAGAAAAAAGGTCAAAACATGTCAACAGATTTAATGCCATTAACAGATTATAAATTATTTCAGAATGAAAGAAGCCAGCTTCAAAGTTTTCTCTCCAAGTTTTTTTTTTTGTTTTTTTTAAATAGATAAAAGTCAAAAGTATTAAAGAACAAGAAGGGGGGGAGAGAAAAAGCTTAATAATCTTTTGTCCACTCACCCTGACATGATCTTCACGGCTCTTCAATACTTTGAGTCTGGCTTGATTTAAAAGATTAGAACTTTGGCTGAAAGTAAGAGTTCAAAAGGTCAATTTGAAGCCATTTAGGAAAATTCTATTTCTTTCTCTCCTAACAAATGTTGGGCCTTTCAAGATCAATTTTACATCAAAAATTTATTTTTCAAATTAACCCTTCCTCCCTCATTTGTGGGTGTGGGCAGTTTTAGAAGTTTTTAGAGATTTTTTTTATTTTTTTTTTTTATATAGAAGAAAGCTAGAAATCCTAAATGAAAAAAAAAAAAAAAAAAAATGCGCCCCCACCCCCCAGCCAATCAAGACCTACGTTTGTTTTTGTTTTGTTTTTTTTTGTTTTTTTTTTTTAGCAACTTACATTTTTTTTTGTAGCTCTACTTGTTTTTCTTTCCGTTCATAATATTCCAGGATTTTCACTCTTTGTTGTTGAACCAAACGTCCCTTCTCAATGTTAAATTCTTCCTCAGCCTGCAAAAATATCAAAAGCAATTTTGACTCATCAATCTGCAAGATATTCTTCTGGAAGGCATGGTTTCATAATCAAAGTGGATGAGGTCAGAGATTTTCCAAAGATGAAGACACGACAAAGGACAGGATCAAAAGTTAAAATAGTCTGAATAAAATTTAGAATCCAGTTTTGTAGAATAACTGGATTGGTCAGTTTATGGGATATAAGCGATATTTTTGAATGTCAGCAGAGACCACGTCTCATAATGTCTGCTGAAGCCTTACACCAGTTGGAATCAGTTTTCATTGTTTCCTACAAGAAAAGCACTTTTTTAATCCGGAGTTTATCGAACCTTTGTCTAGTTTCAATTTCCAAATATGGAAACAAGAGAGTCACTCATTAAGAACATCTTTTCATTCGACCTCAAGATTTTTTTTTTTTTTTTCTCCATCTGAGAGATTAAGTATTTGCCAACACTACAAAACTGTTCATCTTTCTACACCATTTTCCCTCCCAAATTATTACATTTGGCCAAAGGAAGTTTGCTAACAATTACAGAAAAGTAACTTTCAGGTTTTCTACCAAAGTTAGGATTAATCAGCCTCACCTACCTGGCAGTGAGGAAAGTCTTATGACAATAGATTGGGTAAAGAAACCAAAAAGATTTAATGATTGATTAAAAAGTGAAACAGCTCACCTTGACATCAATTTCTTCTGCTTTTTCATTGGCCTCCTGATCAATGAAGGCCATCATATGTTTGATCTGAAATAGAAAAAACAATTTAGCATAAATAACAATGTCTAAACAGATTAGATTTTTCTTCAAGAAAAAATTTAAGGAATCTTCCAACCTGGAGGGCCAAAAATTCTTCATTACCAAAGACTTCTAACAATTTTGAAAGAAAAGAACTTTTCAAATAAAGTCATTGTTTCATATAAAATAATCAACCAGCTTTGAAAAAAAAAAAAAAAAAAAAAAAAAAAAAAAATCAATGACATTTTTTTTATGTACTATTGAGTTATATATATATATATCTATCTATCAGAAAATAGAGAATCACTTTTATAAATCTATCATGTAGTGGGGGGGTGTTTAAAAGCTTTTACATAATGGGATTAAAAACTAACAAAATTGTTTATTAAAAGCAATAAAAAGGGATTTTAAAATTCTATCTTAACTCATTAATGAGACATCGGTAGGAACTAAACATAATACAGAATTTTGTTTTTTCCCTAATTTATACTAAATGTTATGGTAGGCATTAAAAGTTGGACTATTAACAATTTCAGCACTTTTCTTTCCTTTCTATATAAAAGATTGGAAAGACATAAGATAAAAAGTCATTTTTTTTTTTCCCCTCCTTTTGTGTTGCATAAGATCATCTTGTTACAATTACATGATTCTACTTATTCAATGTTTGTCAATTTGACAAATCAAGGATGGCAGTCTGGTGGGTATTTAAATTCAACTAAATTAAGGGTTTTTAGTTCACAAACTTGGACTTTTTAGTTGAAGTGACAAGAATACTACTATCAACCAAAATCTGACAAATTAGAATATATATATTGACATGTGTCATATATTGACATGTGACGGTCTTTTTGTGGAGAAATGTTATTAGTAACCACAAGGTTGAAGTTTTGCATTTGTCACATAAGACGCCAGAATTTATAATGACACGGATCAGCATCCACAGAACGAGGCACACCTTTTGCTGCAACCTGCATAAAAATGGGAAGGACTGAGGTGGAACAGATATTGCATTTGAAAGCCATGCAATTATATGGATCCTAAGCAGAGGGGCCAGGGAATAACACTAATCTTAAGCAGAGGCCACAGATATTCTGATTCTATAATGTGAGATCTAATATAAAATCAACTTAATGCGCATAGTATTAATTGACCAACTTTCATGTCAGTTGACCTTAACTTACATTACAAATAATTATTTGCTAAGATGACATAAAAAAATAAAAAAAACCATTATAAAAAGAATTTCCTTTAATATTGTTTAACCTCTATTTTCATTGTCCAGGTGAAACGTTTAATGAATTGCAACAATTTCAGGTGTTCTTACTACTGAGCAAAATTAATTTAAAATAAAAAATGTTGAATATTTTCCGTGGTGTGCTGACCCTTAAAGTATTTTGTTTTAATCTTCTTTTCTTATGCAGTATCAGGATTGTGGTGACCTGAAATTGACTAAAGTGAAATTTCTTTTACCAAGTCTCATTGAAACATGCACACAGCCTCTTTTATTATTGCATAGATAATGGAAAAAGTAGTAATAGCATTTATTAACAAAATATTCACCACAAATTAATTCTTGAGGTTAACTCACTGAATTAAGAATACAAAAAACATGTTTCTATTTTTTTATCTGAAATCAAAGTATTTGTTTCTGGTTGTTTCATGAAATATTTTTATAGCAAACTGCATATTTGCAGGTTGTCAAGTAAGTTTCAGGTTTCTTACATTAATTACCTTGGAGCTTTAAATAGTTATAAACATTCTATTTAGGTACAAATTTGCCTCTTGGATATTTTCCTATTTCAACAGATGAAAATGCATGAATACTGATAGTTAAGTGCTATAAGTGATACCCGCTTTTCAATTCATTACTGACAAGGCAGATTCTGTCATTTCTCTGTGGTAGACTGGTTGCCAACCAAGGCTATAGATCCTTGCTATTCAACCCAGAGATGGGGAGAGAAGAGATGGATATATACCTTTCTCAAGAGTATTTGTGTGCAAGTGAATTTAACTAACCCGACTGGAATACAAACACAGCTCTTTGAGTTCTCATTCCAAGCCAACATTTATTACACTACAGTGTAATAATTTTTCATCTCTCATACTAAAGTTATTTTTTCCTGTATGGCTTCTTTTTTTTTTAATAAAAGAAATAACATTTGATGAGGAAATTATTTCAAATTTTTAAGATAAAAATGAAATTAAAAAAAATATGAAATTCAACTTTGTAAATTGGTGTTGTCTTGTGAACAGTTTACATTGTTTAGGATTGGGTTTCAAGTTCCTTCTAAATTCTACTTCAACTCTATACTTCTAATGACCCTTACCCTAAACTCTAAAAATTAAGGGTACTATTGGAGTTTCAGTTCCTTCTAAAGTTTTTTTCCTTCTCTTTCACTTTTGTCTCTTGTGTCTTAGTGACATTATTGACTTGAATTGATTTAAAAGAAAAAATAAAATGGTTATTTTACAATTTCAATTGGGCCATTCTTAAAAGGAAAAAACAAATGTTTTTAATGCTTAATATGCATTTTAAACTTTCTATAAATCTTTCTTGCAAAACTCATCTAAATTTAAAAGGCTAACACCAAATGAATAAAAGCAATTATGAAAATTCTATTTCAATTCAATTTTTAACAATTGATAAGAAAAATTTTACAGTTAATTTAAAATCTTATTTTTAATTCTTAAAGTTAATATAATTAACATTTTCGAATTTTGATAGTGCTCAGAATTACTGACATGTTCTTATAGAAGAGACCTCTTCTCCACTCTGCAGCCTTTTTTGTACAGACACGACATTGCTACTCTATGTTCAAATGACCTTCCTTCTTTAGTTCAAACAGTTCAGACCTTTACTTCTAGGACAGAAGTAAAGAAAAAGTTCAGCTCAAACAATTCTTTCTATGCCCAAGAACTGCTACTTTGTTGAACAGACTCCCACACAGATGCTTCCCTGAGAATTACACTCTTAACCTCTTCAAATCAAGAGTCAGTTGTTATTTATCCTCCTTATAACCTTCATTTTCTACCACCCCTCTCTTTCACTCATATCACACTTTATCATAACCATTTTAATAGTAATCTTTTGCCTTGAGTGGCTCTCGAGTCTTGGTATTGAGCAAACATTATCCTTACACATACATGCACATATAAAGTTTCTAAGGAATTAATGGATGTCATTTTTAATTGAGCATTACTCTGTCTTTTTGTTCTAATGTAACCACCCTGATTTTTTTTTTTTTAAACTTTGTGAATTACGTCTACTGCCCTGTGCATTCAAGAGATGTGGGAAAATGCCAGCCCATTTTCTTTTGTCTCTCCAATGCACAGGCCTGTAGACTTTAGTCACACGTTTTAAAAAAACAGAACATCTACTCAAACATGTATCCACTAAAGAAAAGAAAAAACATTGAGCTATATATATATATAATGGTTTATATTATAAAATAGAATTAGGTAAGTGAGAATTTCATATTTAGTATGATTTTAGTATACATTAGCATGACATGGTTTCTTGAAATCTCAGTCACAAAGAATACTTGTTATTTATATCAAGTATAAGTTAGCATTTGGCCTCATCTGAATAAACTTATAACAATGCAATTATGTTGACATTAAAGGGAAATCACAGCAAACATCTTTTAAAACAAGACAAATAGATGAGATTTGCAGAAAAAACACAATTTGCACTGAAATTAATCAACATTTCTGTTTAATTCCCAAAACTGATAACATTTCAATTGATAGCTTTGTTTTAATCCAGCAAAAAGATTTTATTCTATTTACCATAGATTTGTTTACCAAAGTTGTTATTAAACTGTTTAAGTTAGATTAATTTTTTTTTTTTTTTTTTTTTTTTTTTTTTTTTTTTTTTACAGCTTATCTCTTTAAAGCCATAAAATATTTGTTTTTCAAGATAATGATTTAGTGATACAAATCTTACTAATTAACCCATAGCTGACAGAAGTGGATTCATACCTTTCCCTTTTGCAAGTAAGTGAATATAATGAACCCAACTAAAATTGGAACTTGTCTCTGATTACATACCAAGCCATTTGGGAAGCTTGTGGCACACTGTACACTAGATTACACCACCCACACATCCAAGCTTACAGCACCTGATATTCCCAAGCTGTCATCCAAGGGACTGACCAACTCGATGCTGCTTAACTTTGAAACACCTGTTCTCATACGGATATAAAGTCTTAAAAACGTTTGTTGGATATATATATATATATATAACTTAAATATGAACCAGTTTTGAAACTTGTATCATATTAAACATTTCTTGAAGCTTATCATATAAAGAAACAATAGGTTTGCTTAAAGCATAGAATTAAATAAATTTATTATCCCAGTTAGTCTATTATGTTATTCTTTTCATTAATGATAAAATACATAGAAATCTCAACCAACTTTCTTATACTCTATGACCTTTTGTAAATAATCGACATTCAAACAGCATTATTTAATCTCTTACTATTAAAGACTGATACCTCTCAGTCACTCATTAATGAAAAAGCAAAAAAAAAAAAAAGGCAATGATAAGAATTGATACAGTTGCTAACTCAACCTGATCAACTGCAATTTACATGGTAAAAAATTTTCTAACAGGATTCAATGGTTTTGTGGGCAGGGGCAGTAGATATAGAAATGTTTTTCTTCTAAAATGACCACTTCATTCTTCTTCCCATGAAACATTTGCACAAACATCTTGAATTTCACAAAACTGGTTCTTATACTAAATTAACACTTATTTAGGTCAGATCACTGAATGAAAAATGTCAAAATACACACACACATATATATATTTTCAGATGGAGTACATCTGTAAAAGGACAATATGAATAAAGGTAAAAAGAAAATTCATCTTAGATGACATGTTTCAAATGCCTTGATAAAGTCCCTCAGAGGATGAAGTCCATCGGCTAAGTTTTCCTTTTATCATAAAATAAATATACCCCCCTCCCCACCGGTAGCATGATTCACAAGGCAATCTTCAGACAGCCAGACTACCTGTACATATGAATTGGTTATAATGGTGAAAGAACTAGTGTACAGTGTGCCACAAGCTTCTCAAATGGTTTTGAATTCAGAGTTGCTCTACCATTTATCCACACCCAGGGGCAGAAGAGATGAACTTGACTCCAGGCCACTATCTATTACTTCACCATGTATCGATTATATATATATATATATATATAAAATGTATGAGAGAGACAGGTGGGATAAATTTATCACTGACAATTCAGAAATTGGTCATTTTGTACGCATTTTTGCTTTAATAAACTCAAAGTTATACTGATCATTCATCATAATTTTAACTTAAAAATGTAATTTTAATTAAAACTGAGAAATTAATTAAGGTGAAGATTTACAGAAAGAGCATCTAAGACTGAATACTAAACTGACTAAATGTGAACAGTCATTTAGTAAGGTTTGAAATCAGTTTTCTTTGTCTTTGTTAAATTTGTGGTAATGAACCATAATTGATCTGGTGATTGAAAGAGAACTTTACACTTTAGTTTCCAGGCTTATGCACTACAACTCCCAAAATAAACAAATAAAACCATGAAGACCATTGTTGTTATGACTACTACTACTCCTTCAAATATGAATATTTCAACAACATGAAAGTGCTCTTTGATATCTGTAAGTGTAATGAATATTTTAACCTCCAAATAAATTTGACTTTGAAAAAAAATTTTTTTTCTTTTTTTTTTTTTTTTTTTTAGTACAAAATAATAAAATTAAAAATGTAATTCATCTTTGTACACCTTACTACAGTTAAAACATTTAATCATTTAATAATATTATATTCAGAATATAACTGGACTTGCAGATTGTTATATATGTTGTCCAGAAAATAATTGGCTGCTTGCTGCCCTCCTTAGAAGACCTTTCTAATTCTTATCGTCAAAGAAAGACAGCACATATCTCTTTGTTTAATCCATTACCTTTGAGGCGATGTTTTAGATCTTAGTCCTAAGACAAAGATCATGAGGGACAGCTTTTATCATTAGGCCCGGAATAAAATGAACGTTGCTGCACACCAATAATTTTAAACATCATTACTTATTTTTATTCTATGCTGTGTGTGTACGTTTTTATTTGGTGGTGGTGGTGCTACAGGGATCATTGTCCAATTGCGCATTTCAGTGATGAGGAAAAAAAAATCTTTACATTTTCATTAATCAACGGAAATGAATGCATTGCAACAAGAGTCTTGTTACAAGACGTAGAAACCGGAAGGAGGTGAGGACTTTTTCGTCTCCGGATTAAAAATACCTTACACTTCGATGTGGTGTAGTAATGGTTAATGAGCTTGTTTCGCTAAATCAATCACGACTGAGTAGAGAGTTCGATCCTTACTGGGTGCTGCCATACTTGCAGCCACATCTTAGTAAATGGCTAAAAATACAGATATCTATTTCATTTCACTTTCAGTGTTCGTGTGTGTTCCTTAGTCATTGCGGAACCTCAATGACAAAAAAAAAGTTATCTACATATTTGGTAACATGTGACCGACCTATTTTCTATTTACTCGTAAAATAGGAAAAAAAGAAATGAGAAAGTCGAAGAAGCAGGTGTTTATTATTAAACAAAAGAATTTGCATCTTTTTTTATACAGTGAAAAAAAAAAAAATGATAATTTGTTTCTGAATTGAATAAAAATAAAGCCGGATCTCAATTTCCAACTTCAAAATAAAAACTTGGCCCATCCTAGCTGGGAAATTTTCAAATTAATTAATAATAATCAGCCTAAATTAGTAAATTAGCTCGAGCCCCTAGGGGACATCTCCTCAGCAGGCCGTACATTTCTTTCGGGATTTGTGTGTGTGTGTTAGGGTGGGGGAGTCATTACCTGGCACCCGATCCATCCCCCCAAAAGAGAATTGTCGAGGGGGCGGGAGCGTGAGCAATTTCTGAAAACCCACATAAAACTCGACCTTGTGTCAAATTTTTGTGCAACATTAGCGTACGAATAAAAATTACATAAAAACTTTTTTTCTTTAAACTAAACAGTTTTACTTTTAATCAAGAAGCATTGTTTTTTGTTTTAAATTAAACGAAATTATATTTCAATTTTCTTTTCATAAGTCAAAAAAAAAAATAAAAAATGTCTTTCGCTTTTTATATAATTTATTTATCACGGCAAAAACATGAAATATATTCTAACCCCAGGTTTTTGAATGACCCCACCCCCAAGAGAAAATCATCAAGTTTTCTTTTATTACCCAGATTTTACAATTTACATTTTTATTCATAAACATCTTTACCAGACGAGTTACACGTTTAAGTTTTATTACTTTTTTAAAACCAATGTTTTAAAATTTTGCAATTGATTTCAATAAGATAAGATTAAGAAGTAAATATTTTAATTTTTAAAAATTAGGTTTTTTATGTAAATTTTTTTTTTCTAAAAAGACGGACAAATAATTATTATTTCAACTTTTCACATTTAAAGCTTTTTTTTTTTTTGGTTACACCCACGCATTTTTATTTTAAAAATTAATTAAAATAAATAAAAATAAGCAAGTCAATGACAACAATTTTAAAAAAAACACACAATTAATTCCCTAATTAATTAACAAGGTGCTTGATTATGGGTCGAAGTAACAACAGGTGTGTTCACAGGTGATAAAAGAGAAATAATTAGATCAGCTGAGAAAAAAAAAAGCATTATTTTAGTTTTTTGATATTTAAAAAAAATGCTTTCAATTTTATTGCGAAGTAATAATGCTTGGTGTTAAAGTAAATTTCATATTCAATACTTTTTTTTAAACATTCTTGACAGCACTTTGAATATAAAAACAAACATGAAAAAAGTAATTTTTTTAAAAACCAGTTTTATGTACTAAAAACGGTCATAAAATCTTAATTTCTTCAAAAATGCTTTTAAATATTGGTGTTTAGTTTAATTTTCTAATAAATAACCTACAATTTAAAATTTAATTAAAATTAAATAATAACGGATATTCAAGTCGATTTTTAAAAAAAAATAAACTAAAAACACTAAACCGCAAGAAAATATTTTTTTTCTGAAAGTTTTCTTAATTTTGTTATAAAAATTGTTTTTTAATTGTTCAAAAATAAAAACTTAATCTTTTTTTTACATTTATAAAAACAAATAACAAATTTAATTTTTTTATCTTTAATTAACGGAAATTCATGATAAATCTTTCGGAAAATTTTCATAAAATTATTTTTGTTTTTATTATAAAACAATTATATATATATATATATATATATAATTTTCGGTTTGTTAGAATTATTATTTCTTATTTTGTTACAATTTCGTATTTAAAAACTAAATTTATATTAGAAATAATTTATAATTTTTGAGGGGGCGGAAGAAATATGCCGTTCGATCGGATACGATCAATTATATTATAGTAAATTGTTTTAAACACATTTAACAACGAATAATGACATTAAATTTAATTAATTACCAAAAAATATTCTTTTAAATAAAAATTTCCGAAATAAAAACAGAAAAAACGAAGTTATTTTCCGAATCAAGAAGTAAGAAGCCGAAGCCATGAACATTTAAACAATTGAACAAAAAAAATCGCTCTAAAATGAGTTTTTGGTCTAAAGTACAAATATTTAATTGCACAAACGTAATTAAATAAACAATTTCCACTTATCTCACCTGTTTCTGGACGTCAGCATCGCTTAAAGCCATTTTTGTGGTTCTTTTGAGATTGTCGACCAAAAATGAAGAGACAGACGACAAAATACAGTCGGAGGTTCTCGTGATTAACTTTGACCTTCACCTTCGGCAAGGGGATCACGGGAAACGAGTAAACAATCTTTTTTTTTTTTTTAATTTAAAAAAAATTAAACTTATTATTTAGATATACTCTGTTAATTAATTTTATAGTAATTAATAATATTTATAAATCGTATATAAAAATAAAAATTTAATGTTAGAAGTTAAAGTAAACTAAAGAGGGGAAATATTGTAAGGGAGATAACTTGCAAGTTCGCCAGTCATGGCTCAGCTCGTTAAAAAGATAATTTCGTGTCAATAATTTGTGTTATGGCGGTCTAGTCACAAAACAGTAAAAAATGTTTTGTAACTTTAGTTTAAAAGCATCAACCAACTGGTTAACACGTAGTTGATGATATGCATTCCCATAAAGCATAAAATTCAATCCAGATTTAGGTTTGAAACGGAAACTAGTGAAGGAAGAATTTGAGTTCAGATTCAATGCGTTTTTTTTTGTGATCTGTCGGATAGCGGAACTGGGTTTAGAAAAAATAACGAAAAGACAAAATTTATTAAGAGCTACAAAGGACAGGAAATTGTGGAGAGCCATGATCGCCTACGTCCTGAAGGGACACGGCACATAGGAAGAAGAAGAATGAGCTTGAGTAAAAAAATGGATGGCGGAACTGGGTTTAGGGGAAATAACGAAAAGACATAAGAGTTACAAAGGACAGGAAGTCATGGAGAGCCATGGTCGCCTATGTCCTGATGAAACACGGCACATGAAAAGGAAGATTCATCTTTTTAGGAAAAAATGTAGAACTTGTGAGCTTTTGATTTTTCAAGCAAGCTCGTTTCAAAATACTTTCAAGGGAGTTAACTTTCTTTTCGATTAAATTTCATTTTAAAAAATATATATATATATATATATATATATATATATATATATTGAACAATAAAAAAATATTAAAAAATTAAAATCTTCAGACACACTGGGTTGTAGATTAATATTCTTTCGTTTTTTTTTATTTCATTTATATATATATATATATATATATATATATATATATATATATATATATATATAATTATTTATTTAAAAAATGAAGAGCATAGAGATCTCATGTTTCAAAAACAAGAGCCGGCTCTTGTTTTGAAACATGAGACCTCTTATGTAGCGATTTGGAATCATATTTTTAAATAAATAATTATATTTATGCTCTACTTTTGTATCGAGCACTATTTTTTAAAAATAATAACTAAAATACTAAGGGACTTTGGATTATTTACCTAACCAGTTCCTTCCTATTTTCTATATATTTTCACATATATATATATATATATATATATATATATATATATATATATATATATATAAAATGTGTGTGTGTGTATTTAGGTGTGTCTGATTGACTAAATTACAACCATGTCTGCTTATTTTTATTGTGATCTTTTGAACTTATGAAATTAATTGTAATAAAAATATTTGTGAATATGAAAGGATTACCTCCGCTTTTTCGCTGGAAAACAGCATAGCGTGATAAAAAATGCCACAAACTTAACAAAAATAAAGTTTTATCGTCAAAATGCTTATTATTAAGATGAAAGACCAAAGTATTTTTTAATTATTTTTTGAAATTTTTTAACACGTTCGAAATTTTGGTTAAAGTCTTCTTTTGATTTACGTCATCGCGGTGACATTTAAAATAACATTTTTTTTTTGTTGAAAACACATTGATTTGGAAATTCTTGGAAAAATCAAGTAATTGTCAGATTTTAATGAAATTTTCAGGACTTATTCACAAATGAATGAAATTATTTTTGAAATATTTCTTTTTAGAAAATTTTGGTAAAAAATATATTTTTTTTAAATATGTTACACCCCACTTACTTATTTTCATGAAATTTCGTCCAAAACCTTTCTATTTCCTGAAAAAAAAAATTTTGTTGAAAGTAGGAGTCATTGGAGATGGTAAATCACCTACTTTTTTTTTCAAATTTGAGCTATCTAACTGAAAATCTGCTCTGAATTGAAAAATAATGAATCCAATAAAACTATGATATTACTTAATTAGAAAAGCTTTTAATTGCTTTTGTAAATAAGTAATATTAAGGTCATTATTGCCTGAGGAAATGAATTTTTTTCTGATGAATAATTAAATTTTACAAGAATTTTTTCATTTGTTTTAAATTTTAATTATAATAATTTATAATAGTTTAAAAATCGTGTAAAGCTCTGTATTAGGCTATTTCCTTGAGGTTATGTAGTAATTAAGTGGAAACAAAATTTACGAGTCCAAAATTGCAAAGTTTAATAAACTTAGTTGCGCTATTTTTTTTAAATATATTTTTTTTTTATGTTGTATTTTTTACTTAATACGTTCCTTATTTCCATGTATGGTAGACTGAAATTGCCATTATTATAAAAAGGTCACGTGATCTAAGAGTTTTGTCCCTTTATTCTAATAAATGGATAGCACGTGGCCTTTTCATAACATTTCGTTTTTTAGTTGCCTTCCAACAAGTTGTATTTTCCGTTCAGCTCTAAAAGTGTGAAATTTAAATTAAGTTTTCCTTTTTTCATTTACTATTTCACTAAATATTTTTATTTTATGTATTTCCATTAGTGTGGGTCATAATAACTTTATTTCCTGCATATTTGAAATTAGGGTTTTTCATTTTTTGTTAATTTTGAATTTAATTTTTCTCTAAATAGAAAAACATATTCTTTAATTTAGTCAATGTTAATTAAAGTTTATTAACTATTACTGAATAAATATTTTATTTATTAAAAAAAAAATTTCTAAATCAAGGCATTCATTTTCTTGCTTACTTACGTTATTTTTAATTTTTTTAATTATACAGTGTAACCCGGATATAAGAGAGATTTTCTCTGGTCCCAAATTAGAGCCTGTGTTAATGTATATAAAATAGACCCGGATATAAGAGAAACCCGGATATAAGAGAGATTTTCTCTGGTCCCAAATTAGAGCCTGTGTTAATGTATATAAAATAGACCCGGATATAAGAGAAACACGGATATAAGAGAGATTTTCTCTGGTCCCAAATTAGAGCCTGTGTTAATGTATATAAAATAGACCCGGATATAAGAGAAACCCGGATATAGAGAGATTTTTCTAAAATGGTCCCAAATTAGAGCTCTGTAGTTAATGTATAAAATAGACCCGGATATAAGAGAAACACGGATATAAGAAGAGATTTTCTCTGGTCCCAAATTAGAGCCTGTGTTAATGTATATAAAATAGACCCGGATATAAGAGAAACACGGATATAAAGAGATTTTTCTCTGGTCCCAAATTAGAGCCTGTGTTAATGTATATAAAATAGACCCGGATATAAGAGAAACCCGGATATAAAGAGAGATTTTCTCTGGTCCCAAATTAGAGCCTGTGTTAATGTATATAAAATAGACCCGGATATAAGAGAAACCCGGATATAAGAGATTTTTCTCTGGTCCCAAATTAGAGCCTGTGTTAATGTATATAAAATAGACCCGGATATAAGAGAAACCCGGATATAAGAGAGATTTTCTCTGGTCCCAAATTAGAGCCTGTGTTAATGTATATAAAATAGACCCGGATATAAGAGAAACCCGGATATAAGAGAGATTTTCTCTGGTCCCAAATTAGAGCCTGTGTTAATGTATATAAAATAGACCCGGATATAAGAGAAACCCGGATATAAGAGAGATTTTCTCTGGTCCCGTCCTCCCCGATATAAGTTCGTTTTGAGTGACAGTGTGATGTCGTAAATCGGTCAAACAGAGGTCAGTTAGAGAGAGAGTGAAGTTCAATGACTTAATCTTGACAAGTCTAGAGACACGGTGTGTCCAATCTGTGTCTGTAAGAGACACCCTCTACCTTATGATTTTGCTTTGTGTGTCTAAGGGTAGCACCGCCCGCGTTTTTGCCGACTTTGCTTGTCGTTGCATTTACTGGGCAGCACTTTCACTTTACCCACTGTTCTGTTGAGTCATAAGTTTGTTTGTTAATTTTGCCACTGAAAACCGTTTGCTTGCGATTAGTGATGTTGGCGTCGGCGTCTCAACGAAAAACTGATCATTTCTGAACAGTTGGAGCTCATCAACGATGTCAAAGTGAAGAAACTCAAACTGGCCGCTGCAGCCAAAAAGTACGGAATCGGTTATTCAACAGCAGCAAAAATTCTCAAGGAAGAAGACGATCTCAGATCTTGCATGCAAATGAACGGAAACACTAATCGCAAACGAAAGCGCCAATCCGTGCACAAGGACGTTAACAAAGCGCTTACACAATGGTTTACGCAAGCATGTGCTCATGGAGCTACCGTCACCGATCACGTCATCAGGTAGAAAGCATCACAACTGGCCGTAAATCTTGAAGTTGATTTTGAACCGAGCAATGGCTGGCTCATGCGCTGGAAGCAGGCCAACAACGTTTCGTTCAAAAAATTTCACGGCGAATCAACGTCAGCAGATCACGGTTCTGCCAACGAATGGGTGACAAACGTTTTGCCGCAACTTTTTCATGGATATGATCCAAAAGATGTTTGGAACTGTGATGAAACGGGAATTTTCTACAAAGCCATGCCGTCTGAATCTTTGCGATTTGCCGACGACGAACAGTCAAATGGGACAAACGTTCCCAAAGACAGACTCACAATGCTTCAGTTCACAAACATGGACGGCAGTGAAAAGCAAGCAAGTAGTTGTTGGTAAGTCGGCAAAACCACGGCAAACAGATTTTGACGAATTTATCAGCTTCGACGACCGTACACAATGTTATGGAGAACTGACTGACACGGACATCACATGGTATAAAATCGGATGATCAAGATTTTGACGAAGATGATGATGCTGAAAGCGTCTGAAGTTTCTGAAAGTGACAAACCAGTGCCAAATTCTCTGGCTGCATTGAATGCACTTGAAACTCTGACAGCCTACTTTGAAGCAAAAAGCAGTAATCCTGATGGCACATTGAAAATGATTTACGGACTGTATGAAAGTGTTCATGATGTTAACAAAAGAGATTTCTGTACAATCAAAAATGACTGACTTTTTTAAGAAAAAGTAATTTTTGATTGAATTATTTTGAAAACTGATTGAAAATGTATTTTTGTCTGTGTTTTTTATGTCTATTAAATAAACTAGTGTTCTGTACGTAAAAAGCGTTATCTGAAGTGTTCCCATACTTACCTAAACAAAATAGACCAAACCCGGATATAAGAGAAGCCCGGATATAAGAGACTTCTTCTCCGGTCCCGACAACTCTCTTATATCCGGGTTACACTGTAGATGGAGAGGACAGAAGAGATTCGGGAAATGCCATTGGCTTCAACCACAGCCTTCAGACGACTTTGGAATCTCCTGCAACTCTTCTGGAGTGTCAACTTGTTGGTGAATGCTGTCATAATTCTTGCCTTCAGTTCATCTTTGGTATTATAACGAGTTCTGTTGGTCTCTCACTCAACTGCGCCCCACGCATAATAATCAAGGGGGTTGCAGTCTGGGGAGTTAGGTGGCCAGATGTAAGGGGTGATGTGGATGCAGAAATTGTCTGACAGCCCTAACTGGGTTCTCCAGCTTGTGTGGCATGGTGCAGAGTCCTGTTGCCAACCACAGGGTTTTCCAGCAGCCACCCTCTTGACCCAGGGCAGCACTATCTCCTCAAGGCACTTGATGCATGCCTCCATGTTGAGTTTGAGGCCCTGTAGGAAGATGAATAGAGGCATAATGTCACCATCACTAGTGATCACTCCAAACACCTTCGTAATCACCATTAGACTCATCCAACTCTTTCTCAATCCTCTATACTGTCATCAGATTGACACCCAAACACTCTGAAATGTTCGTATTGGAGCTTCCAGCATGAATGCTAAGCAGTACAGCATGCTGTTTCCAAATTTCTGGCAGAGTGAATTGTGCCATGATGCTCTTTTTCTCACAGACAGTGGCCAATTGACCCTACTATGATATGCAGTCGACAAAATCAAAAACAAACAACGTGCATGCATGAAATTAAAAATATAAAGTGGCGACAATTTACCCATCGCACCCTTCAGCAAAAATATTACTTTAAAATAGGTACCTCCAAAAATTAAAATGATAACTAAAGTTTAAAATGAATTTTTAAAAATGAAAAATCTCTCTTAAAGCTTTTATTTTAATTTTAATTTCAAGCTAATAGATTAAATTTAATATTTCCAATAAGGAAAATAGTTTGCTGTATTTCAAAAAGTAATTTGAATTGACTGAAGGAGTTTCTTTTGTTTTTTTTTCTAAAATAGTTGCTTAGCGCCCTTTTTTAGTTGTCTTTCATCACGATGTAGTTTTCTTTATTAAAAAATGTTAAAAAATAAAATGCACTTTTCTGAAAATTTATTTGAGGCATGCTAACTGATTTAAAGAATGATAGTGGAAACAAATATTACTTACTTTAAAACGCTTGTAAGTCTGATTAAGGCTTTCTGGTGGATGAAACACATTACGCAGAATTTTTTTCACTTTATCATTCATTTGCCTAACATAATAACTAACAACCATATTTTGATGTTTATAAAACTGCTTCAAAATCTGATCCTTAAAATCCTGTATCCTCTATGGATGTGTGATATCTATTGATCTCTGCCAGTGGGAGGCTTGGGAACACTTTAGAAAATTTCTCTCAATTTTATTTTACCAAAGGGTATCTGGTGTGTCTTATGTATAGTATAGCTGGCCACTTGTATTCAAGGATAACCGTCTACTAGGGTGGCTAGCCAATCCCAGTTGCAGACGCTTTCTCAGGTGCATTTGTGTTGATTCAACATCCACAGAGCCCACCTGTGATTTAAACTGCAACTATGCTGAGCAGACCTTAGTTACAGTTTCTGGGAAAGACTTTGTTATCCAGCATGATCAACAATTTGAACAAGGCGAGCATGCTTAAGCTCTCAGCCACGACAACTTATGACTTCGTGCTAGCACATCTATTCCGTCTACCCAATTTCACTCATGAAGCTAGGGTCAACCCGTGGTATAGTTTGTAGGCATTTTCCAAAGTTGTCGTATGTTGGGATTGAATTCGATAACATCAGGAAGTCCTGACAAATTCACCGTGGTGAGATTCAAACCCAGGTCTCATGGTCAGAATGCGAACATTCTAACCACTGGGCCATGTGCCCATCTATCTATCTATCTATCTAGATAGATAGATAGATAGATAGATAGATAGATAAATATTAGTGGTAAATATACACATACATATGCAAAATATATAAATATATATACATACATGCATACACATACATATATATTTTTTGTATAAAAAATAATTCCAAGAGGATAGAATCCAGGTAGAACTCAATGTCCAGGTCAGTGTAAGGATATAATTAAAAGGCTTAAACACTAATATTCCATGGTCATAATTTATTCCATTGGAATCGTAAATATGATCCAATTCATCAAACCTACAAATTCAAAAAGAAAACAGAAAAAATAACTCCGGAAATAGCTCTAACATTCGTCCCACACTCTCATACTTACGCTCTCTCTAAATTTTATTTTTTATTTCCGGAGTTGTTTTTTTTTCTGTTTTTTTTTTGAATTTGTAGGTCTGATGAATTGATCGTATTTACGATTCCAATGGAATAAATTATGACCATGGAATATTAGTGTTTAAGCCTTTTTTTATTATATATATATATATATATATATATATATATATATGTACATGTGTTAGAGAATGGTCAGCAATTAGCCAAAATGACTCATGGGTGGGGCATTCTGATATTGATGGATTGCCTTTGTCTGGGTTTTGAATATAATTCCAAAATGCTGCAAATTCTATAGAGGATCTCAAGAATTCTGCCATGTTGATATGCCTCCCACACCCAGGTTTGCAGCAAACTAATACCATGTGCAAAGGTACACTGAGCCAACGTGCAACATGCATTCCTGTCACATCAGTCCTACTACTGCCTCTTAGGCTTTGTTTTGAAATCTATATTGATTGCTTAAAATTTGATAAATTTTTTCAAACCAAATTTTAATTATAGAAGTTTATATGATTTGCTTAATAATTTCAGATATTGTGTGCGTGTGTGTGTGTGTGTGTGTGTGTGTAGTATTCTATGGTCAGAAAGTAAACGTTTTAACCATCTGGCCACACACCCATGAGACCCAGGTTCCAATCTCACCATGGTCGATTTGTCAGGAAGCAGACTACCTAATGTTATCAGGAAAGTGCCTGAAAACCATACTACGGGTTAACCCAAGTTGTATGAGTGAAATTGGGTAGACGGGATACTTGGAGCATTCTAACCACTCGGCCACATGCCCATCTGATATGTTTTATAAGATGCAAAATATATTATCTACCTAATTGCGAACTATTCTATAATATAAAAGACAATGTTACATTTCTATTGGACATGTAGCCTGACCTTTAATTATTAATATTTCATTTGTATCATAACAGGAGGTATTATGCAAGGTCAATAAGCAAACATATCCCGTGTTATCAGCACAAGGGAATATCTCATTAGTACAGTAGTTCTTAACCTTTTTTGCCCAGTATACCCTTTCCCCTGAATGTCGGAATGTCATGCCCCCATTTTACAAGATTATCCGATTTAAAAGGTGCGTTCCAAATAATATGCATATATAAATGAAAATCTTCATTTTTTTTCATATATTCTTTTATGCCTTTTGATTCCCTGGGGAACATAGGGCTGCAACGGATGTGGTTCTGGGCGATCTTCTTTAGCTCGGCCCAAGTCATGCCAGCTGCCTTCATCTCTGTGTCAATGTTTCTGCATCAAATCTGTTTTAGTCAACTTACTTTTCACTTCCCTTGTGGATTCCACTCAAGGGCCTGCCTGGTAACACTTGAAGCAGTACATATAAATTTACATACATTATTTTTATAGGAAAGTTTTACAAATTTAATAGCAATAGAAAATATTCATGGATTTTTAAACTTCAATACATGTATCATAATTTGTTTTAATTCATGAGAAAATCCAAAGACGAATCTGCAATATTACTGGTCATGACCTAACATCTTGGTCTCATTCACTTTCCCACTGTCATAAAATGACTTCCCTGTGTCTTTTCTATAAATACTTTCATTGTAATTGTTCAGACGAGCTCTTTGCTATGGTGCCTAGACTTTATGAATTTAAATGCAGTACTACATTAGCAACAAAGTCTCATCCAATTTAGGGTTGAATTAGCTTGATGTAACCATAAGTTCTATACTATACATTTCTCGCATATCTCACTTGTGGAACTCTCTTTCAGCTACAAGCTTTCCAGTTAATTTTGATCTTCAAAAAATTAAATGCAATGTCAATCACTAACTACTGTCCTCCTAATTAATCTTCTTTTGTTCTCAACAATGCTTCATTTTTCTAATTCTTTCACACCCAGTAAACCCTTGTGTCTTAGTGGCTTTACTGCCTTACATGGGGTGATTTTGATTAATATATATATATATATATATATATATATATAAAGGTGGGTAAATCAACTAGATATTAGCAACTGTAGATGCACGCATTAACATGCGCACACAGGTAAGCAAATAAATATTTACTAAATTTACTTTAAGCTGTAAAGAAAACAGTGCTTGATGTGGTTAGACAGAGCTAAGAAATATATATTAATAAATATACATGTACCTGCGTTGAGAGTGCAACTTAAGTTTTGTTGTTTTACTAACTCATCAGGCATGAAATATATATATATATATATATATATATATGTATATTGAAACATGGTTAGACCTGTGTAGCTAAAAAAAAAAAAACATATTTTAAATCACTTAATCTATAATATTAATGCTCTGTAAATTTACATTGAGCACTATTTTGTAAAAATAAAATATCTATAAGAACAATGGATTATATATCTTACTGTTCTTTTTTCTTTTATATATATATATATATATATATATATATATATATATATATATATATAATATTATATAATGTTATATATATAATAATATTATATTTGCTATACTCTGTATTGAGCACACTTTTAAGAATGGTATTTTGGGTTATTGGAATTTATTCCATATACACCAATCCTATACTTGGTTACTTATATATATATAAGTAATATATAAGTATATATTACAGTCTCAGTTACGGTGGACTGGTCATGTCTTGAGAATGTCTGATGACAGGATACCCAAGATCCTAACGTACAGCCAGTTAGATCAGGGCTACAGAAATGTAGGACGCCCATGGCTAAGATACAAAGACAAGCTGAAAAGCAACTTGTCAGCAGTCAATATACCACATAACACTCTTGAGCGCTTAGTCTTGGAGCAGGTAGAATGGAGATCAATGTGTTTTAGTGGACTCAGCAATTTTCAATCTACTTGTCTGAATCATCTTCAAGAAGTGAGAGCAAGATCTAAATAGTCAGCCAATCTAACAGTGATCTTATCTCAAAATCCTCACACTTGCTCCATATGTGGCCTCCTTTGTAAATAACTAGCAGGTCTTAAATGCCACTTAAGATTATTGCACAAACTTTCATAACTGAATCAATAAGCTGTCAGATCCTTCATACGTCGAAACCGACGGGAGAGTCCATTATATATATATATATATATATATATATATATATATATATATATATTATATAATATATATATATATTATATATATATATATATATATATTATATTATATATATATTATATTATATATATATATATATTACTTATATAATATATATATGTATATATATATATATATTACTTATATAATATATATATTATATATATATTATATAATATATATCTATTACTTAATATAATTTATATATACTTATATATTAATTATAAAAATATATTATATATATATATATATATATATATATATATATATATTACTTATATATTTTATATCATATATATAGATATATATTATATATATATTCATATATTATTTATATATGTGTATTAATATTACTTATAATATATATTAATGTATTATTCACAAGAATCTTGTAAATTGTATGTTTCTGTATTGTGTATTTTAGTCCTAATTATGACAAATGAGCCTACAAGAAAGTGTTGTAGCTGCTCGGAACTTTAAGAAGAAAATGAAAAAATATACTTTTTGCATTAAAATCTGGAAATTTATCTCTGACCATATATATTACTGATCAAAATTTGAGATGACAGATTTTTTTCCTCTAAACTTAAAAAATGAATCAAGTTTCATGTCTTTCAGGAAATAAATTTACTTTTTACTATGTTTGCGAACTTTTGATTGGTAGTGTGTGTGTGTATATATATATATATATATATATAAAATTCTCAAAATGTGTATGTGTGTGTGATTGGATGTTGTTTATGCATTGCCACAGTTTTCATCTGATTTCAATGAAATTTTTTTTATTTGATAGATAATTCTTCATTGCCGGTTTTAAGTCCAAATTGGCTGGAAAAAAATAACAATTTTGAAGGTGAAAAATCAAAAAAAATGATTTTTTACACTTAGCGCGAAAATCAAAGGCAAAATTTAATATCTGTAAAAAACATATAATCAATTTAGAGAGTTGAAATCTAATGCAAAAGATTATTAGAATTATAAAAAAAATTATATTATCAATAAAAATTATTGTATATTATGACGGCCCATGGAAGAGGTTTCCTTCCTTGCAAGATGGAGAACACAAAAACGGTCCTTTTCAGGGCCATCCCTGCATTCATATTGTTAACCCCCCATTTTGGGATGTGCCTCGGTTGCACCCAATTGATGTTACTAATATTGATTTTTGGGTAGGCTGACTTTAAACTTAAACTGCTCCAATTAAAAGACAAAAATTCCCAGTAATGAAACACCCAGTCGAAGATGGGTTATACTGCTATATATATATATATATATATATATATATATATATATATACACACACACTTGCCCAAAGCCTCCATTTTGTATTGCTGGCCACCATGTTGGAATAAATAGAGGGATAAGGAGTTGGTAGGGATAAGAGCTGATATAGCAAAAGTATCAGCTATCCACCCACCTGAACGAGCAGGTGAAGCTCTGAATAAAACATCTACATAAAATATGGGAAACAGGTTCACATTCTTTCTTCTTGATGTGGCATTTGTCTTTTTAAGCATGCATCATACCCTCCCATATCTTCTAGTGCACACCGATGAGATCAGAATGCAACATGGAGTAATCATTTACTAGTTGGTAATGTGCACAGTTGAGGGTCGAGTTGTATGTTTACACCTGATGATGACTAAAGCCAGTCGAAATGTGGGAACCTTAACAAGAACTAACACAAACTGTGAACAGTTCCTCTCTAACTTCTGCAATAAGATACAGTAATCAATCGATCAGCAAGAAAAACTGATAACAAAATATGTGATAAACTTGACCATTATCTTCAACAAAACTTGTTTAAATGCAATTGAAAAAATGGTTACATTAGCATTCCAAATATGAGACCCAGGTTTGAATCTCACTATGGTTGATTTGTCAGGGAAGTGATTTCTTGATAGGATAGACCTGTAGGGACGAGTTCAGTGTGCCTGAAAAACTATAGCACATGTTGTGAGGGAAAATGTTGTAACTGTCAAAATTGGGGATATGAAATTGTTCAGAAGATGTTGATTGTTTTGCTAGCACAAAGTAACAAGTCATTGTGACTGAAGGTTTTAGCATACTAAATAGGTTCAATTGTTAATCATATGAGATTGTGCACTCTTTTCCACAAACAGTAACTGCATGAAAGTGTAGTATCTGTTCTCTCCTTATTTGAGATGGGAGAAAGCATCTAGTCCTGCGGATCACAACCCTATAGCAGCGTCTTCAAAAATTTCAATGCAATGTCAATCTTTATCTTCTGTCTTCTTAATTCCTCTTCTTTTATTGTCCTTTCCCCCTCACTAAAGTCTTCTAATTCTCTTACTTTCCAGTCAACTTTGATCTTTCAATGTCTCTTATCTTCTGTCTTTTAATTCCTCTTCTTTTATCTTTTTCAAAAGTCTTCTAAATGCTTTCACTCAATCGTCAACTTTGATCTTTCTTTCAATGCTTTAATCGTTTCTTCTGTCTTTTATTGTCTTCTTTTTTTCCTTTTCCCTCACTGAAGTCTTCTAATTCTCTTTCACTCTTCTTACTTTCCAGTCAACTTTGATCTTCAAAAATTTCAATGCAATGTCAATCGTTATCTTCTGTCTTCTTAATTCCTCTTCTTTTATTGTCCTTTTCCCTCACTGAAGTCTTCTAATTCTCTTTCACTCTTCTTACTTTCCAGTCAACTTTGATCATCAAAAACTGAGAGTGTTTTCTATATAGATTTCTTCTTTGGGTAAGTATTGGGGGCTGCAGATTATCTGTCTATATTTCTGAGATGAGGTATTCTAATTATTTACATTGTTCGGACTGTTGTCTTCATCTGTGTTGCCATATTCACAATGTTTCGGCCATACACCCTGGCCTTCTTCAGGATCTGTCTATATTTCTGAGATGAGGTATTCTAATTATTTACATTGTTTGGACTGTTGTCTTCATCTCTGTTGCCATATTCACAATGTTTCGGCCATTGCACACTTCGGCTTTCTTCAGAATCTGTCTATATTTCTGAGATGAGGGATTCTAATTATTCATATTGTCCAGATTGTTTTCCTCATCTTTATTGCTGTATTCACAATTTTTCGGCTGTTGTACATTCCAGCCTTCTTCAGTTGACTGGAATTTTGAACTGAACCCTTTATTTCCTCCACTGGGGTAGATTGTTCTAGAGAAAAGCAATAATAACAACAAAATTGCAATATGAGCTCTGGTAATTATTTTTGTGTAGGGATACAGAAGGCACACTTATCTCCCTTCAGTGGAAATAGGTCATGTGATGCCTGCTTAATGATATCACTTCATACAGTGACAAAAGCATCAGTCAAATTTTCAATTTGTTTACAGCAGCCACCATTTAAGGTTGCTTTCTTCTAACCTGAGCCAAGGCACCAAGCCAGAAGCTAAATCTGCCACCCCAGCAGCTTACATGTTCATGGTACTGTTTTCCTTTAGGAATATACCTTTCCTAATTACAGAAGGAAATTCCAGCTCACAGTCCTCAATTTGGGAAAACTCAAGACTCGCCCTTTTTCATTTGTGGAATATGCACTCACCTGAGACATAGACAGATCCAGCCCCTTTGAATTTGGAGTCCAAAACATGGCTTCTCCAGACATAGGAATGTCTCCATATTATATGTGAGATCCTTTCTTTTTGTTTTTCCTTACACTCTGCTTGTGCTGTGTAGATATATTATCTCTGCATGGGACACGTGTATATATAGCTTTGTGTATGCCTTAGTAGTATAAAAGTCTATCTGAAAACTAAGCATGTTTGTTATTCCTTTTCCTTTCAGCCATTCTGTTCTGTCCATGAAATATCGGTGTTAGTA
>CAHIKZ030004007.1:857500-942500 GCA_903632075.3 Acanthosepion pharaonis
TATTGTCATTATATCTGTGTATTTGATGTATTCAACCATTTTCTTTCGATTTTATGAATCTATTGCAGTATATTTGTTTGTAAGAGCATTAATTTTGTTAAGAAAGGTGAAATAGGGAAAAAGCCTGGCGTAAATTTGTTTTATTAGTTACGTTGTTCATTTAATTTTCATTTTCATATTTGCTTGACCTAAACGCTGGTCGGCAATTACCAAGTTTTCCTATTGTCATTTTTTATTCATAAAATATATGTATGTATATATATATATATATGTGTGTGTATATGTCACTAAATGTATCTTTATGCGTTAGACATCCATCGACTTTCTTTTCTCTCCTCTTTTAAATTTCCCCACCCCACCCACATCTCCTAAAAATTCTCTCTGTTAAGGTTTCATGTCCCTCCTCCTTACACTTTCTCTAAATTCTGTTTTGATTTCCGAGTTGTTTTTTCTGTTTTTCATTTTTGAATTTGTAGGTCTGATGATTTGGATCATTGTGATTCCGTGGAATAAATTATGACCATGGAATATTAGGTTTTGGGTTTTTTATTATATCCTTACTCTGTCTCCTAGACATTGAGTTCTACCTGGATCCTTCCTCTTGGAAAATTTTTTTCTGAAAATATACATGTGGGAATTTTTAGATATATTTTTCATATGTATGTATATTTTCCACTAATAATATATATATATATATATATATGCCCCATTTTTTATTTTCACTTAAAAGAGTGTGTATTATGTCCCCCTCCAGACAGGCGTACATGCAAGCAAGAAAAACGTGACATCCTCCAAGGATGAAGACCAGTACCACTTTGTAGGTGGAACCAATTTGTTCTGATGTTCTTTATTGTTTAGTTAAGTGTCACAGAACAGGAAGGCCTTATTTTCGCTTTTACTCTTCAGAACAGTACAAATTTGGTAATGGTAGATATATTTCTTGCAATTATATACATGCCTTAAAAGGATAAATAGAACCTTGGCTGAGTTGTGAGGCTTTCTGTGACCGAGCAGTCTGAAGCACATCAGATCAAACACCAGGCTTGTTTCTCCTACAAAAGGAACTGCAGGTTAAAACCCTATGAGAGCACATTTTCTTTAAGTTTTCTCAAGTGCGCAGACCAATAAACGTAATACACATTGTTAAAAAAAAAAAAAAGACAAGGCATCTACAGTGTAACCCGGATATAAGAGAGTTGTCGGGACCAGAGAAGAAGTCTCTTATATCCGGGTTTAGTCTATTTTATATACATTAACACAGGCCCTAATTTGGGACCAGAGAAAATCTCTCTTATATCCGGGTTTCTCTTATATCCGGGTTAAACTGTATATCAAACTTGGGTGTCCACTAAAAATAAGTTTTGAAAGAATATATATGGATGTACTTATTTCTAAAGTAATGGATTTCTTATTTATTAATCCGAAAGATTTGATCACCTTAAATGTTATTTTTAGTGAATTTGAGCAGATGGTCCGTTTATTTTAATTTAAATCATATATTTATTTTTGTCTACAGGTTTGAAAATTCGAGAAATCTTATGAAAGAAAAAGATGTGTCCTCTAAAAATATACTGTTTAAAATAAATTGAGTGTCTATTCAAATATGGGTATCTACTAAAATAATGTTTAAAGTGATAAAATATGTGTGTGTGTGTATATATATTAAAATTTAGATATAACTAAAAATATATCTGTAAAAAAAGACAAAGTAAAATTTTTCTAATTTGAAGTTTCACTTTTTGATTTGGGAGTATTTGAACATTTTTCATTTTCAAATTTACGGGAGATTTTCCCAAAGTCCAATTTAATCTCCTTTTGGAACAGGAAAGATGGATCAAGACCCTGCACGACCAAGGGGGATCATAGTTTCAGATGATAGCAGAAAGAATGGATTTAGCTCTATATGCATGTCACCCGTAGAGATTCTGTTCTCGGTGGGAAATCACGCAAAGATGGATCTTTAATCATTTTTAAAGCCAATTACAACAGTTCAAAGCATTTATCTAAAATTGGACAATTTTGCTTTAAACATGATTGAAAAGAGGAGGAGTTGAAGTATTTTATCCTTTGTTTAACATGTTTCACAGAACCATTTAACCACAAGTTTTGTCTGCTGATTTTCAATGGCACCTTTCATATTCATTGGACCCGCTTTTTTTGCCATTTTTTGAAAGGTAGAGAAAATTACCATCCAATACATATTTTATTCCAAGCATTTTTTGACATAAAAACAAAATATACAATAAGAAGGGGATTGTTTACTTTTGAGATAAATAGTAGCACGTAATTCATTTGAAAGACAAATTGCCGTGTTCAATCTGAGCCGCTATTTTTTACTCCATCGTGAATCCCTAAAGTAATACATGAAAAAGAACAACACTTTTAGCAGCTTAATGACGAATGAAAGCGCCTAATTTTGCTCAATAAAATATATATTGAATAATTTTTGTCTTATTTAATAATGACAAAAAAGCTTGTCCATGTGCCATGAAAGGATCCAGCTGAAAACAGGTAGATAAAACTTTCGATACATGATTGACGAAAACAATTTATATATCAATATATATATTATTTCTGCGGTAGACCAAAAACCTAAGTTTAAGGACCCGGTCTGTCCTTTTTATTTCACCCATAGCTGTGGAGTGAAGACGACGATTCATACCTTTAGTAAAAGGGTATTAGCACGTATTAAATGTAATGGATTCGAGTGGAATTCGAACTCGGCTCCCCTGAGTAACGTTTTTAACCAAAATTAAAATAAAAAATATTGTCTATTCATTAGCCTCTTTGAGCTCACGTTTATAATTATTACGTTAAGAATACAAAGAGGCGTCTCTTTTATCATTCCAAACTATCACGTTGGTATATATATATATATGATATATATATATATAGCGGCTAAACATGTAAGTGAACTATTTTCACACCGGCACGAAAGTTTCAATGCCCTTTTGGTATCTCGGAAGAATTTTTGGCAGGACTATTTCCAATGCAATCTGTTTTTTAAAAAATAAGAAAATTAACATAAAAAATATTTTTTAAAAAAATCAAATTTGTTGTATTGAATAAATGTTTTTTCATTAGGTTATAGATTTATTGATCTACGTATATATTTTATATTTAAATTTATGATTGACTGATTTGTTTGTTGAACGGCATATCATCTTTATGGGTTAAATATCGAAATTTAATTTTTTTGAGGCTTTGAAGTAATAAAAATATGATATATGTTATTCTGACTTTAAAAATTGAATACATGGTAGATGATTCTCAGCTTTTGTGCATATACATGTTTCTGTAAACATGATTGAGAGGAAACTGATGTGTGTTTTTGCTGTAGTTTTGTTCAAGTTATATTTTGGAATAAAGTTTGGTTTTAAAATTGTAGGATATTATATGGACTTTGTTCTTTTATTTTTTCATATATGGTTGGGAAATATACAGATAAAATATATATAAATATTAAAAAATATCAACGTTTGTTGAAACAAACGGTATATCAATATTCTATAGGTTATTTAATGCCGAAATCTTAATATTTTGTACGTAATTTTATACTTTCAACGTTTGCAGATATTTTGCACATAATTTTATGATTTCAGGGTAAATGTAAGTATTTTAGATATACATTTGTAGAACATAAAAATGTGTTGATTGGTAATTTTACTAAATGTGTTTTTATGTTTTAGTGTTGCATTGATTGTCATTTTGCTATAAAATGTATTGTTGGTCATTTTATTATAAAAATGTACTATTGATTCTTGTTTGGGGGTATACTATTTGCCCATAACTGGGACCCTAATATGTACTATAAACTGGAAACAAGAGCAGTTCTACGCTCCTAAAACTTTCAATCAGGGGCCTTATTGTCAGATGTAGTATATCGTCATACCTTTGACGATTACATTCGTTGGCAATTTAATATATTTAAATTGTCTGTAATATAATGTCGGGTTCGAATCTCACGATGGTTGATTTAAAAATAATTTAATTTATTGAGAATATCAGACTTGGGAGATGATCCACGCATGCGTCAATAAATAGTGTCTGAAAAACCCTACCACGGAACGTAAAACTTTGTTCCTTCTGTGAAACAGACTGGGCTGAAATGTTCTGAAAATGTCTCATGGTTGAGCTATGATGAAGAACAAGTCATCATGGATTTGAGTGTAAAACCGTTGTTTAATTGTTGATCACTTCAGATTATGTATTATTCCCTGGGAATGTTGCCCAATTGTTGATGAGTGGACTGACTGAGTTGCAATTATATATATATATATATATATATATATATATATGAAGACACATCATTTTGACAAGGGCCTTATTCAGCTACTGATCGCGCCAGATTATTTCCTGTTTCCCAGAAACTGTAACTAATTAAGGTTTGCTCAGCATAGTTGTAGCACAGAATATGTGTTGGCTCTGTAGGTGTGGAAGAAACATAAATGTGCTTGAGCAGGCGTGTGCAACAGGGATTAGTGGAGCCATCTTTGCAGGCGTGCATATTTGGAAATTGCCAGGTATTAATTACTTAAATGAGCAAATAAGAAAATGAAAATTCACTGGATTTTAGTTTGACCTAAGACTTTAGAGGGCGTGGAAAGATGGCGGCGGATTTTGATGTCTCCTAACACCTATCGTAAAAAGATGTCATTTTCATTTGCACCTTAAACTTAGTAAACTAATAAAGCGAATGTTCTGATCGATAAAAATAAAAACAACGATCCAAGGACGCAAAAAATCGAACTGAGCGTTTGTTTTAATGGTAATAGGTTTGATTGACCTATTTCATAGACAATGGACTCAAGAGATAATTAGATATTATCAGTTGTCGTTTGAATGAAAAAAAATTTTTCCAAAAGAACAAAAATCGTCCGATCAGGTCTGGACGTGAATAAAAATCCCTTTTTACTTTAAAACTGCAAAAAAGAAAAAAAAAAAAAAAAGAGATAAATTAATTTTACGTCAAATTTACAATTTTCTTGTAAAAAAAATTAACGCGGCAGTTTTAAAGAAAAGATTCGCCTGCGTAGCATAGTTTTAAAATATTTAGACCATAAAAAAATTGTTAATTTCTATATGAATTTCTGGAATTAAAGAGTTATTGTTTTACATTAAATTGATTTTAGGGGAATAAAACAGAGTTCCCCCCTGATCCAGGTAGTATAGACTGGAAAAAAAGTGGAAACATCTACAAGCAATAACTTGAGCAGTACTAAATAAGAACTTTGATTTCCCTAGATTGGATATTTGGAACGAGAATAAATAACATTAAATGATTATCCGGGTCGGCAGAAACCTGAAGAGAGCCTGTATTTTGGACACCACAGCCGAAACTTTTTGATAATAACAACAAAAGATAAAACAATATTCTGAATGTAAAGAATCAGTTTTAAAATTGTTATTTTTTCTTCAAAATCTATATGTTAGATATATTAAAAAAAATAATATCATTTTTATTTTTTAAATTAAATTTTTTTATTTTTACTTTTATAATTAATATCAGATTTTTATTTTCATAATTAATGTCAGTTTTTTTTTTTTTTTTAAAATTAATGCTGAATTTTATGGGGGGGGCATTAACAGGTTAAGGAAAAAACATACATCAAAAATAAAAATGTTGCCTTTGACAAGATTTGAACCTATTAATAGATTTTAAACGACGCGGAAAAAATCTTAGCATGTTTGAAATTTCATCAAAGTTTTTGCTTGAAGGCTAATTTCGATCTTCATTGAATTGAAAAAATGTTCTTGGCACTGGGAGAAAAAACGGAAAAACTAGCCAAAAATTAATAATGGAATTACCTGTTGAAAAAAATAAATAAATAAATATGTGGACTGATTTCTGGTAAGAGCCAAAAACAAAAAGGTTTCTAGTATTTTAATGTAGCAATAAACATATTTATTTATTTTTATTACGCCCCTTTAAAATATTCATGGTTAACACCAATCTCCTATCTTTTTTGACGTATATATATAAACCTTTTCCGCCATCCATATACAGTGTTACAAAACTTTAAACAAGTCCTCTCAATTTTTTTAACATTTTTCCTTCAGTTGTTTTATATAATATAAAAATTCAAGCAAATTTTATTTTTTTGTTTATGGAAATTTCGAATGTCTTTTTCTATTTCTAGCGATTTTGTTTTTTTTGTTTTTCATTAATTTTTTTTTTTTATAATTATTTATTATAAATAAATATTTAAAATATAATAATATTTGGCTAAAAAAAATAATTAAAAAACATGTAAAAATTCAGTTTAACTGTTTTAAATGAGGCCAACTTCAGTGACGTGAAATTCATTCCAGCAAATAAGGACTCACTGGTACTAGCCAAAAAACATTTCCATAAATACACAAAAACGAAATCCTTGAAAAAAGTATAATTTTTCCCTTTATTTTTTAAAATTTTATTTTATTTGAATTAAATGTTTTAATAAATGATCTCAAAGAAAAATTACACTTGACAAATTATTTTTTTGCTAAATAGATAAAAATGTTCAGTTTAGAAGGAGTTTTGTTAATATTTTATATTATCAGTTTAACCTTTAAATTTTTTTGTTTTTATACAGAATCGGCATTAATTATATTTTAACAAAATGTGAAAACAAGTCTTTTCCATGTATATTTATGATAAAATAAAAATTAATACTTGTCTGGTATAAAAAACAAAACAATGTTCTGTTAGTTAAAAGGTTAAGAGAAAGAAAATAAAAATAACTTCAAAATAATAATCCTCCATACATTTTAATATTTTTATTCCAAAAATAATATAATCCGACTTTATGAAACTTATTTACTGAGCATTTAGATGCTGTCAGCCATTTTTTGATGGGTGCCAACATTTTGGTTTCAACCAGATGCTCTGAACTACACAATATAATAAAACTGGTGTGTGTGTGTGTGTGTGTGTATTAATAAATAGACATTCTTTTCCTTACTGGTAGCACAACTTGGAGTGTCATGTAAAATGCCATCTTCAGGTGCTGAGTAACTCTACTCAGCACCTGAATATTGCTTTGTGCATGAAATTCCGAGCTGTGCTGTCCGTGAGGAATAATATGTATATTTATTAATATATACTTAATTGCTGTGTTGTATTATATCAAGCAAGGTTTTATTAACACCAGCACTCTCTCTCTCTCTCTTTCTCTCTCTCTATATATGTGTGTGTGTATGTGTGTGTCTATGCATATAATGTGTTGCTGAAAAGTTCTTGACCCAGCCCTAAAGGAATTCCCCACAAAATTTCAGGATCACAATGAAAACTAATCGACATATGTCAAATTATTTAACCATATCTGTTTTGTTTGTTTGTGTGTATATATATATATATATATATATATATATATATATATATATATATATATATATATATTTCCAGCACCTGAAAGATTGCTTTGTGCATGAAATTAAGTTGTGATAGTGGTGAGGAATAATATATATTTATTAATATATACTTAATAGCTCTGTTGTATTTCATGGAGTACTTTTTTTTATTATCACTCAATGTGCCATATCATATATATATATATATCACACACATATTGTTAAATATAACAGACAATGAATGTCTATTATGTTTGAATGTGAGCCGTTCTAAAGTTTGGATGTTTGATTTAATTTTGGGTGAAAATAAAGACAAAAATTGTCCAACATTTGGATATATTTTTATTAAGTTGGTCCTTGATCTAAGCTTTTGGCTCACATGAACTAATCTTCAGAGAGGTTATATAGAATAGCAAATGCAGGTCATAAGTTCATGTTGCGGTTCTATGATGTCATACCATGCGAAAGGCCAAAATATTAACAACAGAATCACATGTCTAGACATCTGCTATTCCGCAACTTCTATGTAAACATAACGGAATATCATCTTTGATGGTGAATATCTTTGTCAAAAGGAATTCAGTTTTCATAAATTAAATAAAATTGTATGCTGAATTACTTTAAAATTATTATTGAGAGAAATGTTTGTAAGACGGGGGATTTAGCTTGAAAAAAAAAAAAAAAAAAAACTGTTTAACGTCTCCTGCCAATACCTCATAAATAATGGACTATTCCATTTTGAGCATGTGGAAAGAAAGGAAAATACACTACTTGGTGAAAGAGAAAAAAGAGAGAAAGAAAAGAAAGAAAAGAGAAGAAGAGAAAGAAAAGAAGAAGAAAGAAAGAAAGAGAGAGAGAAAAGAAAGAAAAGAAGAGAAGAAAGAAAGAAAAGAAGAGAGAAAGAAAGAAAGAAAGAAGAGAGAGAAAGAAAAGAAAGAGAAAAAGAGAAGGAAGAAAGAAAGAAAGAAAGAAAGAGCGGAGGAGAGAAAGAAAGAAAGGAGAGAGAGAGAAAGAAAGGAGGAAAAGAGAGAGAAAAGAAAGAAAAGAGAAGGAAGAAAGAAAGAAAGAGAGAGAGGAAGGAAGGGAAGAGAGAAAAGAAAGGAAGGAAGGGAAGAAAGGAAGGAGGAAGGGAAGAAAGAAAGGAGGAAGGGAAGAAAGAAAGGAAGAGAAGAAAGAAAGGAAGAGAAGAAAGAAAGGAAGAGAAGAAAGAAAGGAAGAGAAGAAAGAAAGGAAGAGAAGAAAGAAAGGAAGAGAAGAAAGAAAGGAAGAGAAGAAAGAAAGGAAGGAAGAAAGGAGGAAGGAAGAAAAGAAAGGAGAGGAAGAAAGAAAGAAGAAAGAAAAGAAGGAAGGGAAGAAGAAAGAAAGGATCCTATTAGAATTTTTTGAAGAAAGAAAGGAAGAGTTAAAGAAAAGATGGAAATTCTAAAAGAAAAAGAAAGGAAGAAGAGTCGTTAAATAAAGGCTTAAGAGAAAAGAAGAAAAGGAAGAGAAAAGAAAAGGAAGAAAAAGAAAGGAAAGAAAGGAAGAAAGGAGGAAGGGGAGATAAATATGTTTAACGTCTCCTGCCAATACCTCATAAATAATGGAAAGAGAAGAAAGTACACTAGTTAGTTTCAGAGAAAGAAGGGAAGAAAGAAAGAAAGAGACAAACAAACAAAGAAGAGGAAATAAAAATATTTAATGTCTCCTGCCCAATACCTCATAAATAATAAACTATTCTGTTTTGATTCCATGGAAAGAGGGAAAAAATTTCAAATCTTTTTATTTGTATCCCCTTACTTCTTAAAATAATGACCAGCATTCACATCTAGTATTGTTATTAAAACATTTTGTTAAAGTGGTTAAGCTCAAATATTTAATGTGACGGAAATTTATACAGCTATTTTATTGAGGCTTGTTCAATCATAAGAGTTAAGAATTAAAATTCATCAGAAAATTTCAATAAGAGAACTGTTAAATTTTCCTGGGCCTTACTAGTATGTATATAATTTTACTTAAAAATTTATTTTGACTCTTACTAGACAAGGAATGCAGAAATCTAGATCCACATTTTACTTATATATTTATCTATTTATGTTTATTTAACTGTAATTTTGGAACAAAGTCAAGACCCTGCAAGTTGAACAGTTTGAAAAAAATTGGTTGACAGAATCAATGGCATTTTGAAAAGTTCCAATGCCACTTTTAAGAAGTAAGTGTTCTTCAGAGATAATTCTTTGAGAATATAATAATAATTGGATTAGACATAAGACATGAATTGTTTTGTAGTTGTTTTATAGACAGCAAAGAGAAAGATTTTTTTTTTTTTTTGTTCCTATGGTCAAGAGTTTGACAGAATTTTTTTTTAAACTTTGAAATTTCAGACTAGAATAATTTATGCCTCTGCACTAAAGACTAAAGTAAATAACAAGGTTGGGGGCAGGATGAAATTAAAAAAAACAAAAAAAAACGGTGTGTGCACATGTGAGGGGGTGTGCAATGGAGTTTTAAGGGGAGAAAAAGAAAAAGAAAGAAAAAGAAAGAAAAATTTGAAATTACGAAATATTAAAATAACATAAAATTGAAAATAGTTCTTTTAAAAAGAAAGAAAAAAAATTGATTAAAAATGTAAACATAAAAAGTTACTGCCCATTCATCATACCCTGCAATTAAGAAACAGGGTAAGTATTTGGAATGGAGTTTTTACTAACAAAATAGGAAATGCAGTGTGTGTGTGCATATATATTAATAAATATACATACACCTACATTTTAGTGTGCGACTTAAGTTTCGCTGGTTTTCCAGGGTATCAGGCACAAAGTAAATCTTACGTTTTTATAAAAAAATTTTTTTTTTTTTTATAAAAACATAGCATATACTTTGTGCTTGATGACCTGGAAAACCAACGAAACTTAAGCCACACACCAAAACATAGGTATATGTATATTTATTAATATATATCTTTAACCACATCAAGCACTATGTTTACACTTCATGACTAAATTTGATGCTTATTTATTTGTTTGCCTGTGTCTGCATGCCAACACGGGCATATATGGCTGCTTATATCTGGTCATTTGATTATATATATATATATATATATATATATAAATAAATAAATACACAGTCTAATAAATAAAGTGTTTAACATTTTTGTTGTCCCTTCTCAAGGTAAAAAAAAGATAACTCCAGATGTTCTCATTCTCTTTTAGTGAATTTATATAGAAAATAAAAGAAATGCCCATAAAACGTATTTTTAAAAAATTTATAATTAGTTACTCGTTATGTGTTGAAGTTTTTCTTCTTCAGAGATTCATAAATTTATGACTAAAAAATTGTTTTCATAGTTGTTTTCTTATGATAAATAATAAACATTTGTCATTGCTGCAGATTTTTATAAGTTATTCTTGTAATTAAACAAATAAATTGTGTTTAATATTTTTGTGGTCAATTCTTGTGAAAAAAGAAAATGCATGAACCCAATTTCCTGTTTTTGGGTTTTATTAAAATTCATAAAAAAATTAAAACAATTACTGAGTAATGGCAAAGTCAGAAGAGAAACTGTCTTTTTCAAAGAGTAAAATATTTATTATGATAGAATTTCCAAATTTATTTACTTGGAGACAGAGTAAAGGACTGATAACTAAGAGGTAGGAGGTCCATCCCAAACATTGGGAAAATTATCTTTTTAAATTATTTTTTTTTTATTTGGGTCAGTAAAGAGAAAATTTAAATAACGTCTGAACTTTCTGAAAGTAAATGTTTTCAGGTAAACTTCGGATTGAAAAAAAATATTTTATGTAACAAAATTCCAAAGTGTGGGTAAAAAAAAAAAAAAAAAAAAAAAAAAAAGAAGGAAAGAAAAGAAAAAAGAAAGAAAAGAAAAAAAAAGAAAGAAAAAAAAGAAAAGAAAAGAAAGAAAAAGAAAAGAAAAAAAAAAAGAAAAAAAAAAGAAAAAAGAAAAAAGAAAAAAAAAAAAGAAAAAAAAAGAAAAGAAAAAAGAAAAAGGAAAAAGGAAAAAGAAAAAATAAAAGGAAAAAGAAAAAGGAAAAAGAAAAAATAAAAGGAAAAAGAAAAAAATCTTAAACAGCAGGGCATTTTTTATTTATTTATTTTGTAATTAAAATTTGTAAAATAAATATACTGACATATTTCAGATAACTCTGTAGGGAAAGGTGACAATTTTTGTGTCAATGTCAGGAGTTATTTGATGTCCGATTAATATTAAATAAAATGGAACAGAATTCTTCAAGTGACAATTTTGGGATCTAAGGAAGATTTTAGATTACCAGTTGAGAATTAATAATGCCAGGCCAGCCACTATGGACTGAGTCAATCATTAATGCATTAATTTTACATAAAAAAAAAGAAAAAAAATCTTAGAAGGAATGTAAGCTTAATTCATTCAGGGGGGTGGGTAAAGCAGTGGGGGACACAAAGAAAGAAAAAAAATATTCCCTACTTTCAACATTTTTGAAAACAAAATTTCCTGGAGTGCATAGTCAGCCAAATTCTGTGAAATGGCAGCAAAAACAGACATCCCACATTTCATCAGTTGTCCCTCTTGATTCAAAATAATTTGAAGACTGATAGACAAACAAAATCTCAAGGTGACAAACAGGTTTAAAAAATAAAAATTAAAATTAAAAACAAATAAAAAATTTTTTTTAAATTACACAAAAAAAAAAAAAAAAAGGAAAAAAAAGAAATTGTTTTTGTTAAAATTTATTTATACCACATTTGTTATTTCAATTTTCCAGTTTTAATTCCAGATAAATAATTCCTTATATATAAATATCTACTAAGCTTGGCTTAGTAAGGCACAAGGCCTGACAGGAAGATTGTCAATCCTCCAAGTAGAGAGCCTGCTTGCCTAGAAAATCAGCATTCAAATCCTGGCTTTTAACTAGGCTTGAAACCCGACCACTGGCACTGGTGGGAAATAGCTAACTATTTCAGCCACAGGGCAGACATTATATCCTTGCAAATAACGCATTTATTTCAGGAAGCAAATTTCATGTCTGGCAAATTTGTTCCTCTTTGAAGTAGATTTGCAAAAGATAGCAATTAGTAATGGTTGTCCATTAAATTTGGTGCTTCCAAAATTGTTTAGATGAAAGTTCCAAGTTTCCAGGAACATTCTAGAAGATTGTTTCAAATTTTGAAGTTTTAGTTTATATAATCCGTTTAGATATTCAAGTCAGCAAGGGTGCATCATTACTTTAAACTTGTATAAAAGACCCTCCATCTTACCAATTTACCGTTAATATTACAAAATTATTAGGTTAGGCTTGGCACAACCACTAATAGTCTACCAAATGTCTGAACTTTATATATTTAGTATTTTTCTAAAAATTACATATATAGTCAGCACATGGATTTGAGTAGACATCTTGTGTGTGCATTTGTACACACACACATTATATATATATATATATATATATATATATATATATATATATAGGCCTAGCAATCAAAACCTTATATAAAAAAAATGTGTCCATTCTCTCAATAGGAATTGAACCTTTTTTTTTTTTTAATTAAAAAAAAAAAAGGTTTGAGGAGGTCACTTTCAAGCCAATCATGCTTTACCATAGAGACAGCTAAGAGAGCAGTTCCTCAAATTAAAAAAGGAAATACATGTTTGATTGATGGTAGGAGACATTTTTTCTTCAAGAGGGCTTTCAATCTCTAGGCCAGCAGACATTAATTCACTGTATAAAAACAAAAGAAAAATGATGTCTAAAATATGTCTAACCATAAAATTTATAGTAATAAGAATTAAAAAAAAAAAATCCACTAATTGATTATATATATATATATATATATATATATATATATATATATATATATATATATATATATAGTTTCAACTATGTTATATTTATTCAATATCAGGTTAGAGCATATGTAAAAAGTATATAAAAGTGGACACTGAGGTCAACGCCGACTAGCGACAGTCTGTTTTATGTTTGAATGCAATTTTCAGTCCTGAAGATTCCACTGAAGCATGAAACAGATTTTTTTTTTTTTTGTGGGAAGTGGCGGCGGCAGGGGGTGGGGATGCTTATATGCTGTCCAAATATGGTAATTTGGAACATTTTCGCCCCTGTATCTACTAGATACGATCAACTCCTTGCAAAGTAGGGCTTGGCTCAAGCAAGGAGGGCAAAATATGAAGCTTAATTTCGTTCATTTTGCTTCAAGTTTGTCACAACATTCATTGGGTTTGGCAAAAGAAAGAACTTTAGTTGAGGGAGAAGTCAACAGAAAAAAAAAAATTATCAAACCATAACTATATATATATATATATATATATATATATATATATATATATATATATAGAAAACTTATTTATTCAAAATTATAACATGTTATAACATGTTTATAATTTTTGAATAAATAATATTTGCTCTACTGTATTGAGCACTCTTAAGAATAGCATTTTTGGTTATTGGAATTTTATTCCGTCTACACTAATTCTATATTTGTATGTGTATATATAAATAACTATATAAATGCAATTTACTTCTAATTAGTTAACTTCTATTCATTCAGTACAGGATACCTACAGGTGATATATATATATATATATATATATATATATATATATATATATATATATATATATACTCTCTTATACAAGTTTCATTAAAAACAACTGACAGGGCTGTTTAAGTCTTTTTTTTTTTTTTTTTTTAATTTTGTGTTTTTATAATTTTTCTTCATTTCTGGATGTAGATTACGTAGAAATTGTCTGAATGTCCTGTATAAAGTGCTTTCAGCTATACTTTTAGCCATCATCAAGGATGATTTTATTTTTACTTTTAATGTGTGGATTGATCGTTTTATAACTCTAGATACATACATAAAACAATCCACACATTAAAAGTAAAATTAAAATCATCCTTGATAATGGCTAAATGTATAGGCAACAGCGCTCAGGCATACTGAACATTCGGACAATTTCTACGTAATCTACATCCAGAAATGAAGAAAATTATAAGAATACAAGAAAAATTAAATGAAAAACCTTAACTGCAGTATCTTGCCTGTCATTTTTAATGAGACATATTAAAAAAGGGATTGCTGTCCAAATACACAATTTAATATATATATATATATATATATATATATATATATATATATATCTTAATTAGATATAAATTGTATTGCAATTAACTAGAACAAGTGTTTAAACTTGATTTGCAAATGAAATTTAAAATAAAATATCTGAAGAAAATATTAAGTCTATTTTAAAATTCAACATTTCAGAGAAGGTAATTGATAATTTTTAGATTAAATAATTAACAGTCCAAAACTAAGTTAAAATGCAAAAAAAAAAAAAAAAAAAAAAAAAAAAAAAAAAATAAAAAAAAAAATAAAAGAAAAAAAGTTGTTTTTTTTTTTTTCCAAAAAACTAGTTTAGCACACAAGACATAATAAAGATCATGTGGAAAAAAGAAAGAAAAGAAAAAATTCACACAAGACATCAGGAATAAAACAAAAGCATTAGGATTTCTATTCAGTGCTTTAAAAAAAAAAAAAAAAATACGACTCAAAAGAACCTCCATGTTCATGACAAAAACTGAGTTGTGATGAAATTACGGATTAAATAAAAAAAAATAAAAAAAGATTTTGTTTTTTAAATAATGATGCAAGTTTCTTGACTAACTACAGAGAAATAAATTTAATGTCTAGATTCCGGACAATGTTACGACACATTTATATATGTTGTGTTGTTAAGGTTAGAGGAAATGAGAAATATTTCGGGAGGGTCCAATTTAATGGGGTGTGAGATATAGAGGTGGGGGTGGAGGGTCCAATTTAATGGGGTGTGAGATGTAGAGGTGGGGGTGGAGGGTCCAATTTAATGGGGTGTGAGATATAGAGATGGGGGTGGAGGGTCCAATTTAAATGAAACAGCATTTCAACCAGTTAAGCCCAATAGAAGATTTGGGTATTAATCTTTTTCATTCATTTATTAATTTTTGGTGTAATTACTTCAGTATTCATCCATTTTGAACACATTTCAGCTGGTATATTTTCTATTCCTCCTCAGATGACACATGTTAAGTAGAAATATTTTTAACAAAAGCAAATGAGTAAAATAAATTCCTAAAGTGTTAAAAGATCATTTATAAACTTATGTTTCACAAAGTTGAGGTAGGCTGGAGAATAAACTGCTTCAATAAATTAAATATAAATATGAATCAGGAATATATATATATATATATATATATATATATATATATATATATATATATATACACATGATCGTGATTACGATTCCAATGTAATAAATTATAAACATGAAATATTACTATTTGAGCCATTTATATTATATTCTTGCTTTGTCCTGGACATTGAGCTCTGCCTGGATTCTATCCTCTTGGATTATATATGTAAAAAATCTCATTTCGTTTAAAATAATGAAACACAAAAAGTAGAGTTGTCTCCCCTACCACACGGTTTCAAACACTCAAACCAGAAATAATTCAAGTTTTACTTAATCGTGGCCTGAGAATTTGAAGCCAATAATTAAGTAGTCAGTTTATTTTTTTGTTTTGTTCTAACACTAAAGTAACTTCTGGTAATATATATATATATATATATATATATATATATATATATATATATATATATATATATATAAACTTTTGAAAAGCTAAGCAAAACTGGTTAAAAAAAAGTTTAAAAGAAAAAAGAGGAAAACAACAAATTATTTTCCTAAGAAAAAAAAAAAACCCAAAAAACCCCACTGAAAATCCAATTGTAAGTAACCAAGTTTTAATTCTTCTCTCTAAAAACTCATATTATAAATAAATATCACTATATTAAATATTAGGTGACTTTTTTTCCAATTCTCATTTTAGTCTATACAATAAGTTTTTCTACAGAATCTTTCTAACAAAAACTTTTTATATATATATATATATATATATATATATATATATATATACAAGTAATAAATCCATTGGTATATAATCCAAGTGGATCTTAATAATATAAAATATTAAAACTGATCCACAAAAAGAGCTATGTTAGTTCAAATAGACAATACTCATGTGGTAATTTTGGATTACTCTGTTGTGTAATATCTATCTATCTATAATTACATATTTAGATATGATAACAAATATAATTGTTACATCCTCATGTAAATATTCAGATTAAATATCAGTCTCCAAAAAAATATCTTCAGAAGATTTCAATCCAAGCTAACATTTTACTAAAAATTCCATGAATCATCATCATTATATTTGGTTTAGTATCTCAGTAAGTCTCTCTTATTGACTAATTGTTGACTAATATGTCAAAGTTTTAATACATAATTGACAGAAATTAAGTCATTTAAAAGCCAGATTTTCGCTGAATTTCTGGTGTGGGAATGTTGGCAACTTAATGCAAGACTGCCATATGCAAGATTAACAACGTCAGCATGTTGAATATGCCAAAGAAAAACCATAAAAGTGCTTCCATTAAGTGGCAAAGTGAAAAGTTCTCTAGAAGTGTAGAAAAAAAATATCTTGAAGTTGTTCTAAGATGGTAAGAATAAATCTATCAACATTTGAAATGCCTGCCTTGGACTGGAATTCAAATACAAGCGTCCGCACCCTGGATGCATAAATAAGTAATTGGCCTTCATTTGCACAAAACTTTTTAAGGCCATAAAAACAAAGATTCTTAACTTCCCTAAAACTGAGCTTAGAAATTTAGATTTCATATCAAATGGCAGAAAATAAAATATGGATCAAGTAGAGGTTTTTCTACATCTAGATTGGAATTATTCATCGACTTCTTAAATTTATGTGACAAAAAAAAAAAAAAAAATTAAATTAAATTTCAAAGTTTAACATTTCAGCGTTGCCTCCCATTTGTGTGCATGCGCAGTTGCATTGACTTTAGTTATAAAGGATAAAATAAGAAAATTAAATTTTTATGTGTAAAGTGGAAAATGCTAAGGCTATGTACTGTACAATTTTAAATTGTATCATGCAGGCACATTGGAAATGTCAAGGGAGGTAACTAAATTATTGTAAAGTCTAAATAATTTTCTTTCTTCCTTAAATAAGGATACTAAAAAAACTTATCTGTATTTACAAGAGGATCCTATTAAAAATAAGTAGACAAAATTTGTCTAAATTATTTAATGAGACATGTCTTAATGAAAACATGCTGCCAAAATATATGCTATACATATATATACATATATATATATATTTTCTTATATAATTTAGACAAATTTTGTCTACTTATTTTTAATAGGATCCTCTTATAATTACAAACAAGTTTCTTAGTATCCTAATTAAAGAAAGAAAATTACCATAGTGATACATATTCATTTTATTCCAAGTACTTTCGACATTAGCACAATGCCATCATCAGGGTCTTGTTTCTTCTAAAACAAAAATTGTTGTGTTCATCACTTTTCTAAGACAAAATTGTTGCATTCATCTGAAAATTAAATTTTTATGTGTGAAGTGGAAAACGCTAAGGTTATGTACTGTGCAATTTTAAATTGTATCATGTCGGTACATTGCAAATGTCAAGGGAGATAACTAAGTTATTGCAAAGTAAATATTTTTACAAAAGAAAAAACTGTTTAAAACTATTAAATATTTTAAACTATCAACTGTAAACATTTCAAAACATTTGTACAGTATTCACAATGAATTTTATTAAGAGTTGGTTTCAACTTTTTAATATAGATAGCTTTGAGAATCTTTAGTTTATTATTTTTATATAATATAATATTATATATAAATGTGTAGATGTATTTTCAACAAGAATTTTCTGAAATTGTAAATGTGGACAGACATGCTGTTGTAAGTGTTGAGAGATGTTAGATGCATCATTCAAATGAAAACTCAACCTTTGAGAAAACATAGTAGTGGCATGGCCAACATATATACTAATTTTTTCTGCTGGAGATACAATCTTTCAAGGGACATTTAAATTTATATATAATTTATGAGAGGATCCTATTAAAAATAAGTAGACAAAACTTGTCTAAATTATTCAATGAGACATGTCTTAATGAAAACATGCTGAAAACATGCTGTCAAAATATGCACTATATATATATATATATATATATATATATATGAAAATTAATGGGAAAGTGGAAAACATTTTTGTGTGGCATATTTCATTCTTTAGGCTTTCATGAGATTAAAGTCAGATTTATGCTGATGTAACTACACAAGTACACAAGGGGGGGTGACGCTGATATTTAAAACTTTAAAAATTTAAATTATGTGTGAGTCATCAATTTTTGTAGTATTGTTCTGGTATGTAAAAATTTATTTGCACTGAAAATATTAAATGGAGGACAACATTTCGAAATTCTTCATCTCAGAAATTCAGTCAAATTTGGATTTCAAGCTACTGGGCTTAAATCCTAGTGTTAAGAGAGTAAGATCAATTGAACCAGATCTTGTAGAAAAGAAAAAAAAAAAAAAACAAAAAACAATTTGCTTTTATCTAGATTTCAGCTGGTGGGTTCTCTAAGCTTCCTCAGGTTTATACCGCATTCAGTTATATACAGAGCGAGGGTGAAGAAAAATAAAACAGTCAAGATTTACAGACCAAAGTGACTTGGATTTCAAACTACTAGTCTTTACGCATTTTTTTTTTTTTTAATGTATAATATGACCCGCATATTTCTGAAGTTAAAATCAACGAATAAATTACATCATATAATATGATCCCATGTTTTTGAAGCTAAAACCAGAGAATAAATTACATTCATTTTCTAAGCGTAGCTTAGATGTGGCAAAAGGCCAAAAGTATAGGACACCCAGTGAGGATCAAACTCACTATTCAGTCATAAAAGTTTTAGCGAGACAAGCTTGCTAATCATTACATTACGCCGAGGTGCCCCCAGAGAATAAATTACATCTTTGAGTAGAATACGACCAAGTAGTACAGGCACCCGTATGTAGAATCTGTTTGAAAAATTGTACCATTCTATCTATTAAAAAAAATCAATCTCATACATATATTTCACTAGAATATTTAATTTCTTAAGATATTAAAGAATAGAAATGAACTGGATGTTTAACCATTGGGTGTTTCATCTCCTAATTTCTGTTCCAAAACTTATTCTTGAATTTTAAGGGAATGGTGTTTTGTTGAAACATTTAATATAATCAAAACATGCCAGACATTGTGTATTCCTTTTTTTTTTTTTTATTCCATTTCCTGTCTTTGAGACAAATGATGTTCAATTATGTTTGATTTGCAAAGAACAAATATTGCTGACATATCAAACATCTTTTGTAAATAATTGGTACAAACACCTGCCTACCTTATGTTTTATTATCTATTGGGCGAACTGAATGGATTTAAAATCTTGCTGTTTCAAAGAAGAGCTTTTTTAAGGGGGGGTAAAAACTTCTGAAAATGTGTATAAAAGTCACACATTTTTGCCTTTAAATTTTTGTTCAAAATTTCTCGTGTTATACACAAGCAAACGTGATAATTCTTCAGGTCAAGAGAGAAAGGGAAATGAATGTAGTAATAAAATGAATATTTGTTGTTGGGGTGGGTATTAGTTTCATGGATTTTGCTTAGCGGCATATCAACATCTCTATGGGTTATTTAATACCAAAATCTAAATATTTTGACCACAATTTCATGGCTTCAACTAAATATATTTTGAAAGCAATTGTATTCCTTCAACTACAGAAAAAATGTATATTTGGTCATTTTGATTTAAGTATGTATTGTTGGTTGGTTGATTTTGTTTAGTGGCATATCAACATCTCTATGGGTTATTTAATGCTGAAATCTAAATATTTTGAACAGAATTTTATGGCTTCAACTAAATATATTTTGAAAGCAATTGTATGCCTTCAACTATAGATAAAATGTATTGTTGGTCATTTTGTTTTAAATATGTATTTTTGGTTGGTTGATTTTGTTTAGCAACATATCAACATCTCTATGGGTTATTTAATGCCAAAATCTAAATATTTTGGCCACAATTCTATAGCTTCAACTAAATATATGTAGTTGTATGTCTTCAACTACAGACAAAATGTATTGTTGGGTATTTTCTTTCAAAATGTATTGTTGGTTATTGTACTATAAATATGTATTGTTTGAACTTTTTTTTTTTTAACATAAAACGTGTGAAAACACGTGTGATACCCTACCCTCATCAGCTGCCAACCAGGGGAGGTAACATGGTTTTAGTGGCTAAGGCAGTACTGCCACCTCTGGTGCCACTAGCAGCTTTTGCCATCATCTTTTTGCTTTTTGTGTATATGTTACATAAAAATACATTGCTGGTAATTTTACGATAAAAAAAATGTAGTTTTATACTTTCATAGTGCTTTTTTTTTTTTTTGGTGTGAGCTCACTATTTAGCCAGTTGGGGCCCTAACAGGTGCTCCCACCCCATATCAGGGTGGACCTGGGAACAACAACAATTAAGAGGTAGTTCCAGCTCTTCAAAGCCTCCAATCTCCCAATCAGAGGCCTTGGTGCCGGATAGTGGGTATTAGAGAAATAGCAAGTAAAATATAAACATGGTATTTACCATGACAGCAGGAGCTGAGTATAGCCAAGAGTGAAATATTTTTATGCCGACTGGTGTCATTAATTGTGATAATTTAATTTAAATTTTGGCTGTTGGGTTCTCTATATTTTCTAAGGTGTTGAGTAAAACTATTTTATTTTCTCTCTTTTAATCCAAGGTCAATGAAAAGAAAGAGAGGAAAAATTGAATGTTAGTGATTGAAACGCTTGAGAATAGTGGGTAGAAGAATTCAAAGAAGACCATCTTCTGAATTTTCCATTATTGGGAATATAAACACTTACACTGTAAGGATATCAAAATAGCTAAAGAAATACAATTCTGGACTGGTCTGAAAAAGAATTAACAGGCAGAAAAGAATTAACATGTGTGGGTGGTCAAAATGTTGTCCTTGTAACAATTGCCGTTTCTATTTCTTTTTGGTAAATAACTGAAAAGATTCTTGTCAGAAGAACATGGAGATTTTGTTATATTTTACAAATGATACCATTAGGGGCGGAAAAAAAGAAAAGATGTCAGTAAACATGGAGAAACGTGCCCATGCAAAACATAGACTAAATGCCAATTGATTCAAACTTTATAAAATGGTAAATAAGGATTTCCTTAGAGTTGGTTCATATATTTTAATAATTTAGCAAATGTTTATAAATTTATGAATAAAAAATGTTTTCATGTTTATTTCTTTATAAATTTGTAAATGATAAATATTGCATTGCATTAGTTTTAATTTTAGTTTTAGAATGTAAATATAAAATTATTCTTGTAAATAAACAATCTAATAAATAAATAGTTTTTAATATTTTTGTTGCAAATTCAAGAACAAAAAATGTATGAATTCACTTTTATCAAATGTTTAGATTTTATTCCCATTCTAATCATCCCTTTTTAAAACAAACATTGCTGAAGAGTGAAGGTTGTTAAAATAATAATGGGTGTCATGGGAAAAACCGTCCTTTTGATAATATGTTTTATTGCTGGCACATTTATCCATGTTTGCCAAGATGTTGTTCTGGGAGATTTTGAGTTTTTTATAAATTCTAAGAAATTTAAAAAAAAAAAAGAAGAATTTTGGCACATTGGTATCTATATGGACCAGTGCTGAAATTACAACCAGGTAAAAGCTAGTCGTAAAAAAAAATTCTTTGATGGATTTCCTAATGAAGAGCGGGTAAAAACTGATAAGTAATTAAATAATTAGATGTTCAGATGAAGTTTTGTTTCAGGAAAGATGAAGCAAATTTAGAAAATACAGAATCTTTGGAAGTCTCAGGTCATGGCAAAATCTTTGGTTTTTTTTTTTTTTGAATTGGGTACAAAGAACTGCAAAAACCAAAATGAGAATGGGTTTCAAATTGGTATGAATACCAGGCTCTCTTTTTGTTAGCAGTTTTGATTTGATGCCAAATATGACAATTCAATGTAGACAGCAGCTAGAGGTATGGTATGGATAGAGAGAAAAATGGTGAGGGAGATTAGAGAAAGAGAGTGGAAATTAAAGAGAGTGAGGAGGTAAAGAGAGTGAGGAGGTAAAGAAAGGGAGAAGAGATAAGTGAGAAAGGGAGAAGAGATAAGTGAGAAAGGGAGAAGAGATAAGTGAGAAGAGATAAGTGAGAAAGGGAGAAGAGATAAGTGAGAAAGGGAGAAGAGATAAGTGAGAAGAGATAAGTGAGAAAGGGAGAAGAGATAAGTGAGAAAGGGAGAAGAGATAAGTGAGAAGAGATAAGTGAGAAGAGATAAGTGAGAAGAGATAAGTGAGAAGAGATAAGTGAGAAGAGATAAGTGAGAAGAGATAAGTGAGAAGAGATAAGTGAGAAGAGATAAGTGAGAAGAGATAAGTGAGAAAGGGAGAAGAGATAAGTGAGAAGAGATAAGTGAGAAAGGGAGAAGAGATAAGTGAGAAAGGGAGAAGAGATAAGTGAGAAGAGATAAGAGAAAGGAGAAGAGATAAGTGAGAAAGGGAGAAAAGGAGAAGAGATAAGGAGAAGAGATAAAGTGAAAGGGAGAAGAGAGTGAGAAAGGAGAAGAGATAAGGAGAAAGGAGAAGAGATAAGAGAAAGGGAGAAGAGATAAGTGAGAAAGGGAGAAGAGATAAGTGAGAAGGGAGAAGAGATAAGTGAGAAGAGAAAGGGAGAAGGGATAAGTGAGAAAGGGAGAAGAGATAAGTGAAAGAAGAGATAAGTGAGAAAGGAGAAGAGATAAGTGAGAAAGGAGAAGAGATAAGTGAGAAGAGATAAGTGAGAAAGGAGAAAGATAAGTGAGAAGAGATAAGTGAGAAAGGGAGAAGAGATAAGTGAGAAAGGGAGAAGAGATAAGTGAGAAAGGGAGAAGAGATAAGTGAGAAAGGGAGAAGAGAAAGGGAGAAGAGATAAGTGAGAAAGGGGAGAAGAGATAAGTGAGAAAGGGGGAGAAGAGATAAGTGAGAAAGGGAGAAGAGATAAGTGAGAAAGGGAGAAGAGATAAGTGAGAAGAGATAAGTGAGAAAGGGAGAAGAGATAAGTGAGAAAGGGAGAAGAGATAAGTGAGAAAGGGAGAAGAGATAAGTGAGATAAGTGAGAAGAGATAAGTGAGAAAGGGAGAAGAGATAAGTGAGAAAGGGAGAAGAGATAAGTGAGAAAGGGAGAAGAGATAAGAAAGAGCGAGTAGGGAGAGATAAGAAAGAGAGGATAAGGGGGAAAGAAAGAGAGGATAAGGGGGAAAGAAAGAGAGGATAAGGAGAAAGAAAGAGAGGAAGAGATGGTGAGAAAGGAAAGAAGAGATGAGAAGAAGAGAAAAAAAAAGAGAGCAGTTTGCCTAGGATATTTATAAAAGACCCAGAGAAACCCAAGGGGATCATCAAGGCCTAATCGCCGAAGAGGTCAACACGTGCTCAATACTTGCAAAGCCATTCAAGTTCTCAGGCAAGATGCTGAGTGGCTCAAGTCTCCTACGGTCATTTCAATTTGCGCACACTGATTGGAACAAGGACTGCAATCTTGTCAGGCAGACTGGCATCGGTAAACAGCCAGCTTATCTCTATCATTGTTCCCAAATTCATGAGACCTTAAAGAGAGCTTGTTCAGTGTCAAGCTGAACAAGACTTTTGTTTCTGACCAGAACACATTCATGTTGGACCGTTAAACAAAACTTATCTAGGTTTTCGAGTGATGATGAAATACTGAATATAGATTTTGCGTCTACATTTTTTCGACTTCCATAGAAATATTTTTTTCCAGACAAAAGGGATAAAGCTATAAGGTGGCATCACTCGTAATGTATAACACGGGAGATGAGCACTGTCTAAAAATCCTATGCACGCAAATTCCTAGATGATAGGGCGGCTACTGAAATACGTGTATGTCAAGTTGTAGTTCTTAAATTTGCAGAACTGGTGGTCCAGGCGGGTATAACCTGGGATATGATTGTCTTCAAGGTCCTTGTGTGCATTGCGTGCACTGGAGGCCTGAAAAAATAAAAATAATTATAAAATTAAAAAGAATTTTGTTTAAATTTGTTGAAATTAAAAGCCAACGACTGTAAATAATTTCTGAATTGATTGATTGGTTGGTTGTTTCTTTTTGTTTGTTTTTTTTTAGGTTATTTATGTGGTGTACTATTTAAACATACTGAAACTAATAAAGACCGCAAAAGACAGGATTTATGTAAGAGAGCATAAACGTGTGCCTGTCCAACATAGCGGTCATTCGTCACTGCCCGTTTATTCTTAGGTATCACGAAAAGATGCCCCCTGAGGGATAAAGGGTAGATAACCCAACACGTTGGGTCATTTCAGACAAAGGGACGTAACTCCTCTTCTCGGTTCAATATATAACAATTTAAGCCTATAGCATTCAACCGATCTTATAAATATCGGCTGTCAAAAGACTCACTATGTGCCTTCTTGCATTATTTGGGATGATCTTGTCATATAATAAGGCAGGGTATACATGAGGTAGGTTGAACACTGAGAGCTGATATTCACAGGGTCGGTTGAATACTAAAGAGTTAATGCCAGAAAATATTTTTGGATTGTTAGAATTTTTAATGATTTACTGATACACATTCTACTATTTAACCCATAGCTGGGAGAAGAGGTAGATTCATACCTTTTTCAATGGTATTTGTGCATAAATGAATATAACAAACTCATTAATATTCATTTTCTCATATTCTCTAACATTCAGTAACACCTAACTTCTTTTGTGGCTTTATTGCCTTGTTTGGGGTGGAATTATTATATATATATATATATATATATATATATATATATATATATATATGACAAACTATTATTCTTACCTTGTTGGCAAAAACAGTCATTAAAAATTTCCCAGGCTGGAAGAGTTTCAATACTTTACTTAACATTTCATTGTATGATTCCTGAAAGAAATCAATAAAAAAGGTAATTTAAAAATTGATAACATTTCCTGTAGGTTTAATTAAGGAAGAAAAAAAAACAACTTAATCCATAAAATTAAAATTTAAATCATAAAGAGGTAATCCATAAAATTAAAATCATAAAGAGGTAATCCATAAAGTTAAAACTTAAATTGTAAAGACATAATCCATAGCATTAAAAGCGTAAAGAGGTAATCCATAGCATTAAAAGCATAACGAGGTAATCCATAAAGTTAAAGTTTAAATCGTAAATATGTAGTCAGGTAGAGATCTATGCCTTAAAATATAATACAATTTTATTTTAAAGACATTTTCCAATCGAATATTTTTAGACTAGGTAAATACAGTTAAGAAATGTTAATGATAGTATTCATTGTTTCCCTATAAGGAAACATTGGGCATTCAGTAACTGAGCAGCCAGTACCACTTTCCATTGAAATTTATAAAATCTTTTCTTGAACCAATTTTTCAGGAAAATAGGTTTCTCTAGTCCAGTAGCTGTTACTGCTCTTTCTAGTATTGACACTTTTTAACCCTTTTATTTGAAGTGATGTGTAAATAATTTTTGGTGTGTCATCACCTAGATTATGTGACTATTTTCTGTTCAAGTTACATGTGCTATCCATTTTAGTTGTTGCTACTGTTGGTGGTCCCTGAGTTATGTGGTTTCTGTTAATTGGTACAGTTCTTTGATTCTGTAGTGCTAGTCCACAAGGCTCAAAGAAGGATGGTCTTTGCCAAAACCCTCAGGTTTCATTCACTCAAAGCCATTATTAACCAGTGATATTCAAAAATGGTTGTATACAGCCGAGAGTTTAGATATTTCTGAACAGTTTTAGTGCCATGAATAACTTCCATATGAAAGACAAGAGATAAAAAAAGTTGCAAAAGTCCTTTTTAACTATCTAAAATTTCTGTATGAACAACATTTTCAACATTTATTTTCTAAAGTTCATTTGTTTTCCACAAGAATTTCCCACACTGGTTATAGCGACATAGAGCTGAGCATGAGGGAAAATATTTGAATAAATTTCTAAATGATCATATTGATGAGAGTTTAATTCTGCAAACTTAATATTTTTTCCTCACTTGTTTAAATAATTTCTGAGATGAGGTATGACTATTGCCCTCATCTCTGTTGCCATATTTATCACCCTTCAGTATCTGCCTATATTTCTGAGATGAGGTATTATGTACACTATTTACATTATTTGGACTATTGTCCTCATCTCTGTTGCCATATTTATTACGTTTCAAGTGGTTGGAATGTCGAACTGAACTCTGCCATCAGTTATCTCCTGTTAATTCCCCTCTCCAAGTTCTTCATCGTCTTAACCAGGTATTGAACTCACACTCTTTGGGTCCTGTTACTGGATCTAACTAACACCTTTATCCACTGTGCCATGTGTCCTTGAGGACATCTGTGTATGAATTTCTGGGTATTATAAACCTAATGTCTTCAGTAACCATATTTTACCAGTGCTCATATTGCAATTTTTTGCTGTTATCATTACATGTTTTTACCAGAGCTCATATTGCAATTTTTGTTGTTATTATCGCTTTTCTTTTATTACTGGTTCCCATATTGTATTCATTTCTATGCTTGGTCGGCTCAGGAGATTTTTGTGGCATAGCATATGTGCTGATTCCTTAAGTTCACAAATTTTCCAATGGTGTTCTTTGTTTATGATCTCAACTTGATTCCACAGAGGGTGTTGATCTCCCTTTACTCTCCATATGCGGTCAGCCACGCCTGATTTTTCCACTTCCCCTTGTGTTACAGCTTTTTGATGTTCTTGAAGCCTTACCTTAAGGGGGAGGCCTGTCTCTCCTTTATATTCCTTTCCGTAGCTGCACGGGATAGTGTACACACAGTCTTTAGTCATGTTCTCATCTATGGGGGGAGTCTTACTTAGGAGAGATATCTGCGAAGTGTCGTCAAGCTTTTGAAGGTTGTCCTGATGTTATATGGACCGCAGATCCTTTGTATTTTCTCTGATAACCCCTTCACATAAGGCAGAAAATACAAAGGATCTAGAACAGTCTACCCCAGTGAGCAAAATAAAGGGTTCAGTTCGACATTCCAACCACCTGAAGAAATGTTGTAATAAATATGGCAACAAAGAGAAGGACAATAGTCCAAATAATGTAAATACGTATTGTTTTAAGAAAAATCTAATTAAACAGATTATTTTAACTTATTTAGATAATTCTGTAAATTTTTTTGGCTCTGACTAATTTGTCGCCGTGTGAAATGTCAGATGACAACAATGGTTATTGCGAATACTGCAGGAAATAACCTATTCACTGCTTTTTTGGATATTTGACCTTTACATACAAGTGTTTTTGTTAGAATAACCATTAGAATTTATTATATAAAACTAGATATGCTTTATTTTGGTGAATAAAATTCAATTTATTAAACTAAAAAGTGTCACACAAATGTCTTTGGCATTATTTTAAATTCTGTAGTTGAATGTCAAGCATTTGTACATTACAACAATTTTTTCTTTTAAATTTAAGAACTGCTCAACATATAATAAATGACACTGAAAATGTTGGTTGAGTTATTTGCATTGCATTAAATAAAATTACATGTGCATGAGAGACAATATGCAACATGTCGCATATGCATAACATGTAGTAGTAACTGTCCGAAGGATGACACAATTATTTCAGGTTAGGAATGTAATAGTAAACAGGTTCTTGCTAAATAAACTGAGTGACAGCACCTTATCAGACAATTAGAAAAATGTCCCCTGAGGAGCAATTTAACAATGCCTAAAGGTTGAATCCACTTTGGTAGAAAGGGAGACAAGCCTGCTACTGCATAGAACACATCCATTAAGCTGAGGAACGGGAATTAGCCAATGATGGTGAGTTCAAACCTAGGTAGGATCACAAGAGTCAGCACAGTTAACACCTTTTTTTTGTTTATTTTGAAGATTAGAAGTTGGTTCAAAGATGGTTAAAAAGTAATTTACAAACCTGAGAAACATTAGTTTCAAAACTGACATAAGAACATTGGGGTTCTGGAGTAACATGGATAGTTATGTATAATCCCTGGAAACAAAAATAAAATATAAATTTTATATATATGTGTATTTAGGCAGCAATCCCTCATTTATACATGTTTCATTAAAGATGACAGACAAGGTACTGCAATTAAGCTTTTTATTTCATTTTTCTTATGTTTGAATAAGTGTTTTCTTTTCTGGACATAGTGTGTGTAGAAACTGTCTAAATGTTCTGTAATTCCAAATGCTTTTGGCTATACTTTTAGCAATTATCAAAGATGATTTTATTTTTACTTTTTAACTGGATGTATGGGTTGTGCGTATGTATCAAGAGTTAAAGGGATTTTCCGAACACATTGGTGCTATGTTAATATTATTGAATGTTGGCTTTTTCTTTTTTTTTTATTAAGGTTCCCATTATTTTTAATCTTTTTTTTTTACATGTGGATGAGGTTATTATGCTTGACTTTTTTTTAAATATGATCAGACATAATAGACATTCATTGTCTGTTATATTTAACAATATATGTTTATATATATATATATATATTTGGTTGGATAGATGTGAGTTTGTGACCCTGGGTTTCAAACTTTAGTGATTGTCAGAAACTGACGATCGCTAAAAGCGTGAAACCCAGGGTCACAAACTCACATCTATCCAACCAAATATGTTATATCTGATATTGAGCTTTTAATAAGTACTATGAATATAATATATAAATAATTATACATATATATATTTATTTATATTTATATACTTTCACACACACACACATATATATATATATATATATATATATATATATATATATTAGAATTGCAGCTGCAGCTTATATTTTATATCATAAAGAAACAATTTATACAAAGAATTAAATAGCAATATTAATGTGATTAATGGCGAAATCACTTCACTAACAAGACTTAATGAGACATTAACCTACTATCAATTCCTTGAATAATAAGATCCTTATCTTCAACTGTCAATAAATAGCATAATTTAAAAAACATTTTTTGGTCTACACATATTTTGTCTTAGCGTTTGCTTGTGTATGGGAAAATTGTGCCCTGAAGATGACAATTTGAAACTGCTGAAAGTACTTGGCAGGTGTCTTCCCTCTGACAACAACTTGAATATAAGGATCTTATTATTCAAGGAATTAATAGTAAGTTAATGCCTCATTAGGTCTTGTTAGTGAAGTGATTTTGCCATTAATCACATTAACATTATTTAATTCTTTGTACAAATTGTTATATATATATATATATATATATATATATATATACTCGACCCTCCTGTCGAGTTTGACGTATGAGGGTCAAGCAGATCAGTTTCTAGGAAACCAACAGCCCGACAACAGCACATGAGATTTGATTATAGTGGTGAAGGTTTCGTGCAGGACCATCCACACTTTTTAAAGGGCTGAATACAGAGACCTGGTGCACTACATGCAACAAGGTCCCCAAACGACCCCCCGCAGGTTTTGAATTCAGAGTTGTCCTTCTCCTAGACCAGTTGTCATCCAAGGCTATAGAACCCAGTCTGTCCTGCTATTTACTCATAGCTGGATGAAGAAGAAGAGGATTTACACCTTTCCCAATGGTATTAGCAAGTAAGTGAATGTAATGGATTCGACTGGAATTTGAACTCGGCTCTCCGATTCCTCAATCCAAGCCGCTATCCATTACTCCACCTTTTTTTTTTTATTACAAAAATCTATTAAAAAACAAATCTTTCATCAACTTAAGATGAGTCATACAGAGAATGCTACCCATAAAGTGACATTTTCTACTAAAATATAAGAATATAATTTCTGGGATGAGGAGTTATCTGGTGTCCTCATTTTTGTTGTTGTTATCACAATGTTTCTCTGGCCTTCATCCGGGTATGATCATCTGAGTGAACTACCCAAATTGAGGTACACCTGATGAAGGCACAATGGTTGAAACAGTGTAATAACAAATATGAGGGAAATAGTCTGCATGTAAATAATGGGAGAAGATATATACATTTTTATATGCCAGATTTTAGGAGCATTCATGACAAAGTGACAAAAATACAAAATCATGATTACAATTGAAAAGAATTTATCTAAGCTTAACATAACACTTGTTACAACTACTTCTAAAACCAGAAAAGACTTATTACAAAAGAAAATAAGCTAAAACTTCACTCTGTTACATGTAATGATTGCCACAAGGAATATATAGGTGAAACGTCAACGAATTTAAATAAAGGACACAAATGGGATCATTTACAAAACAATACACTCAAGCCATTAGTAATGAGCATGACCATAATTTTGATTTAAAAAATGGCTACTTTAATTGAAGGAGAAAGCAATTTACTAAAATGAAAGTGTATAGGAAGTGCTTTAATTGCTAAATCATCCACAATAAATTTGCAGGTAGCTTTACAGCTTTTCATCTTTCTTGGCAGATCTTTTATCATCATAACATGAGATACTTAATAAAAGTGATAACTGATTGTTTTTTATGGCTTATCAACCTTTTGCAGATTATTTAAAACCAGAAAATATTTCTTAGATTTGTAAGAATTTTTTCGAGATGATGATTTACTGATGCATGTCCTACTAATTAATCCAAATCTTGAGAGAGAAGAGGTTGATTCGTACCTTTCGCAAGGATATTTGCACACAAGTGTGTAAGAGTAATTGCCACAGTTAAATGCAATTGACAGAAATGTCCAAGAAACAGAATCTACAAAGTTTGCAATAAATAATAACAAGAGATATAAAAGAACAGGGAAAACTCACAAAACATTTTTTTCTTTGTATAGGATTTTCTGTCATTGTAAGTTTTTCAAGCCAGTACATCAAGAGTGGCCAGGTTGCTGGCAGATGTGTGTTTTTATCAATACATTATCTCTTAGTAGAATGCTTGCCAAGGCTAAAGAGCTCCTAACTGCCAATTCATTTACCCAATTTCACTCACAAGGCTGAGGTCACCCCAAGGCAGAGCTTTCAAATCCTTCATGACAATGCTGAATGTTGGGATCATCTCCCCAGGAGGATATTGCTCAACTATCTAACCATGGGGATATTCAAACCTGGGCCTTGTGGTCAAAACACTAATGCTCTAACCTCAGATCTATTCTATTTCTTTATTATTTCTGAATTACCATTGCCTTCTCCAGTTTTGAATTGAGTGGTTGTCCTTCTAGACTGGCTGTTACCCCATCTGGAAGGGGTATGCAGGCCTGCTTTGATTAATGCGTTTTTTTATTAGATATTTTTATATTCCAAAATGTGATTAGTTTAACCACAGTAATTGAAAACTGATTTTTTTTTTTATAGTTACTGATTAATTATCAATTAACTGGACTAACTGAGGGATTCTTGTATTATGGAACCCACTACCTGAGTGACAAACTCACAGCCTTAATCCCTGATCAGGGTATCCAAAGATCCAAGGTCATAAATAATAGAATACAGGAACTGGGCAACAAAATTTGTTGGCTGGACTCATCTGTTATGTTTCCTGTCATCTCTGGCTGAAATTCTTCAGATGCCAACACTGCATCATAGACCGAATCAACAGGGACCAATTTTCTTTGGATGTTTCTTTGAGAAAGTGAGTTAGTGAGGATGTCAACTGGTTGGTCAACTATCCCTGATGACATGGTGTTTTGTTTCATTAAAGAATTACAGGAATGGTGAGGCATCTTTACCCCATCTATTCTTTCAACCATACTGTCTTTGCTTACTTTCGGTATTATATCAAAACTTAAATGTCTGAATCCTAAGTCCATAGGGGTTCAAAACTAGCTCCCACCATTCAATTTAGGTAATCAGTCATAATCAATAGTTTGCCATTTTGGGCCAGCCTACACATTCTACAACAATCTCTAAGAACCGTTTATTTTTATTTTTATTCAAGGCAATAAAAAACACAAACGCAAGGGAGTGAAAGAAACTAAGAGGACTATAAAAGAAGCAGTAGAACCCTTACCCCAGGAAGAAGTCCATTCATTGAGTAACCACATGGTTTAAAAAGGTAATCATCAATCAACATTCCAGGAAACAACTTGTTAATTCCAGATCTCTGAAATAATAATAATAATGTTCAAGACGATAAAAAAAAAATCACATTATAATTCTGCTTGTTCCTCTGTTCGTTAGTTTTCAAGTATGTAACATTCTGTAATAGCTTGCCTGTCCCCTTCCCAAAAATCAAGTTCAGTTGGTCCCTGTCCGCAAATTCTTGGTATAGCAGCAGCAGACAAGAGTAAATCTCGAACTTGTTTTTTTAAACATCTAACAAGCCTCAATTTTGGGCAGCGTTAAACATGTTTCTAAAATGAAACAAAGAAGGGTGTAGAGCAAGTGATAATACCCTTTGTGATTAAGTGAAATTTTATAGTCATATAAAATATCATAACCCAAAATCATTAGTTTCAGTAATTGATTAATTTGCTTGTTTAATGGCACATCATTGTAGTGATTTTATAACATATTTATGTTATAATTTTTATATAAATGATTATATTTGCTCTACTCTGTATTGAGCACTCTTTTAAGAATAGTAATTGTTGGTTATTGGAATTTATTCCGTATACACCAATTATATACTTGGTTATATATATATATATATATATATATATATATATACTAGCAGTAGCATCCAGCGTTGCCCGGGGATGTAACAGTAAGAGATAGATCAAGTATCGACCATCATAAAGACTGAAAAATAAAATTGACAAAGATTATTATTTAAGGTTGATGGACATGTATGTCTTAATTATTTTGTTTTTTTTTTATGAATTGGTCAAACCCAAACTCAAACAAAAACATTGTTTTCAATCGTTATGAGTCTACCGATTGAATAGAATTTTATTATAAACAATTGTCTTGTAAATGGAATTTTTAAAGCATTCTGAATGTAAAAATAAAGAAAAAAGTGTGCAAGACAATAAGAAACACTACCTGCCAAAAAAAAAAAAAAAAAGAAAAAAAGTGAAGTTTTGTTGAAATCGGTTGAAAAATGTAGGAAATCCGATCCCATATATAAATGAACACACACACAAACAACCTGGGTTTTATAAGTATAACTCGATATGAGTTGTCCCCCTTTCATTCTCGTGATGCCTCTTAATCGTGTTTTCAAATTGATTTCATGCAAAAACAATTGTGTTTTTCCAATTTTTGGCACTGTCAGAACCACCGCAAAGTAATTTTATGTAGTCCTGTGAAGTTTTGTTGAAATCGGTTGAAAAATGTAGGAAATCCGATCCAATATATAAACGTACAGACACACACACAACCTGGGTTTTACCCCCCCACCCCATGAAGTCACATAAAGAATGGGTTGTAAATTCTTCACTAATCAAAGAAGAGATAGAAAAATACAACATGGCCAAAGTTTCACTGTTTTCATGACTTCCAGAGTTATTTGCGATGATGTTCGTCATATATTATGGCAGAGTATACAGGGGGGGGGGCAGTTACAGTGGATTGAACATTGAAAGCTGATAATTTATGGGGCAGGATTGTGGGTGTTGACTGCTAAAGGGTTAAATGTGATATGTAGTTTATGGGTATTTAATAAATGCTTACAATTTATCCCTCTCAAAATGTAAACGGCAATATGTTAAGCATCAACTGTAGGATTTCCATGGGTTCAGCTTGTTACAATTATGCATTTATTTTTTATCTAAGCTTTGTAAAAATACCTATATCTCAAAGGCCAGATGAAGTAGGTAGATTTTAACAAATTGCCAACATTCCATGAATTATTTAGACTAGTATCTTCATTTTCATTGTTTTTTTTTACAGTTTCAGCTAAACAGCTTTCCAACTTTCTTCAGGTGTACGTCAGTAATTATTTCCTTTCCTCAAGCAGTAACAATGATACCCATTTGAATAATTTGTGGATATCATATTGAAATTACAGACAACATTAACCATCTTCAGTTATTAAAACGAGTATCCTTATCTTTGTTATTTTGATCATTACACTTTGAAATGTCATTTTCAAAATAACAAAGATAAGGATACCCATTTTAATAATTCATGGTATATTAATATCATATTGAAATTTCAGACAACATTAACCAAAATGTAATGATCAAAATAACAAAGATGAGGATAATCGTTTGAATAATTTGTGGAATATTAATATCATATTGAAATGTCAGACAATATTAACCAAAATGTAATGATCAAAATAACAAAGATGAGGATACTCATTTTAATAATTCATGGAATATTAATATCATACTGAAATTTCAGACAACATTAACCAAAATGTAATGATCAAAATAACAAAGATGAGGATAATCGTTTGAATAATTTGTGGAATATTAATATCATATTGAAATTTCAGACAACATTAACCAAAATGTAATGATCAAAATAACAAAGATGAGGATAATCGTTTGAATAATTTGTGGAATATTAATATCATATTAAAATTTCAGACAACATTAACCAAAATGTAATGATCAAAATAACAAAGATGAGGATAATCGTTTGAATAACTTGTGGAATATTAATATCATATTGAAATTTCAGACAACATTAACCAAAATGTAATGATCAAAATAACAAAGATGAGGATAATCGTTTGAATAATTTGTAGAATAATAACAACCCTTCTCTTCAGATTATTCAAAACTTTTAATCTTATTTATGTCAAAACCCACCTTGCTTGCGTCTGGGCCGTCCAGGCTGACTTCTCGGGTAAAAATCATCATCTTATCAGGATTCATGTCCCACATCAGCAAGTCACCAGGTTAAGGCAAACATAAAACTGAATTATGGCAGAAAGTGCTCAATACACAATTCTAGTATAATGCGTAGAGAGGAGAATTGTAATATAAAAGACTGAAAAATTCACTGTTAACTGGACCCGAGTTTCAACCTTACGATCTCATCAAGTGGTTTTTGGTTAATAATTTATTTGTAGCACTACAAATTATTTACCAAAAATAACCTGATGAGTAAGGTTAAAACACAGGCCGGGTTAACAGTGAGTTTTTCAATCCATACATACATACCTACATATACATATATATTTTTTTTTCCTCGAGAAAAAAAAAGAGGTAGTATTCTGCTTTTTGAAATTAAAATAACCGTTCACTTGCCAGTAGTTCAGCATTGCCTGAGGAGACACATTTGTAGTATTGAAATATAATTGTAATTGCGTAGCAATTTTTTAACATGCTTTTGTTTATATATATAATAAACCAATGAAATGTTCATATAAAAAAGAAAAATCCAGAAGTATAAGCAGTTAATAGCTGACACCTCCTGATAAGTTGTCAGAGTGATTCCTGGAGGCTTCATCTACGAAACTCTGGAGTCATGATGCATAACATCAAACAGCTGACAAACCTTTTATTTTATATATATATATATATATATATATATATATATATATATATATAATAATCTTATAAATATAAGTAATTATACTCGTCCGGAAAAAGCTTAGGTGTTTTGGCTTGTAAATGAACAAACCAAAACCCAATGAAAAATAAGGGATAAAAAAGAAAGAACAAAGAACATGTAATTGAGGCGAAAACAATCGTCCAGAATCCAAGCTCAGAGTCCAAAGAAAAAAACCTCCAAAACGAGTAAAGCAAAAATAACTAAGCAAAGTGCTCAATACACTAAGTAGAGAAAATCTAACTATGAACCTATGCGGATCGTCAGGTTACACTGGCCAGGGGCTGACGATCCGCATAGGTGAAACCTAGGTAGGTTTGCCTGGCTCTTCATAGTTATATATATATATATATATATATATATATATTACGATAAACGTGCAATCAATTTACAAATTCATGAATTATTCACACAAAAGCAAAGGTTAATGATTTAATTGGCGAGAAATCCATCATCGCAAACAATTCAAATAATATACAAAAACCTCCGAATCCGTTATGAATGAATTGATCCTTGTTTCCATAAATTTCTGCTGTATTAGTTCTTATTTTTACTACAAGCTTTCGTCTGTTCCTACAGACATCTTCAGGTATAGAATAGATGTTGTTCTTGTTTTTTCTCTTAGTAATAAGAGGACAACGAAAATATATGTATTGTTGTATCCGAAAATGCTATTGAAAATGAGTTATTGTTTTTGGAGCGCCAGTAGCAACGCTGAGTTTGATTTTAAATTTTTAAAGGTTGTGCGTTCATATAAATATGGTGATGAATGAATTTTTTTACTGGTAAATTTTCTGTCAAAGTGGCATGAACTATATTGTTCAATAATTACAGTAATTTATGGAAACAAGGATCAATTCATTCATAACGGATTCGGAGGTTTTTGTATATTATTTGAATTGTTTGCGATGATGGATTTCTCGCCAATTAAATCATTAACCTTTGCTTTTGTTTTTGTGTGAATAATTCATGAATTTGTATATATATATATATATATATATATATATATATATATATATAGCATGCGCACACACAGACACACACACACACAGAGCAGATACATACTTATACAATATGCATATACGTACATACACACAAATATCTTTATGTATGCATACTATATATATTAACTCGCACATATACTCACACAGATTCACTAGAAAAAATTCACTGTTAATAACTGATCTTGAATTGCCCCGCCTCCAAATCAAAGTCTGTTTTGCCTTAGGAACCACTGGTCTCCAAACATAAGGAAAGGTACACCTTCCTAAAGGAGCAGTCGAACTATACTGACAGTGTTTATTAATGTCAGGATTACAGAAGCAACTGAATCATTTCTATTGATTGGTCAGAGGGTTATTAAGACATTTATTGACATGTAGATCTGAACCTATACATAATGCCATCTATATTTTTTGATAGTGTTGTTCTATGTACTGTGTCCCTTCAGGACGTAGGTGATCATGGCTCTCCATAATTTCCTGTCCTTTGTAGCGCTTAATAAACTTTGTCCTTTTGTTATCTCACCTAAACTTTGATCCATCATCCATTTACTCAAGCTCATTCTTCTATGTACTGTGTCTCCTCATGACGTTGGCGATCATGGCTCTCCTTAATTTCCTGTCCTTTGTAGCTCTTAATAAACTTTGTCTTTTTGTTATCTCTCCTAAACCTTGTAATGTCATCCATTTACTCAAGTTCCCTAGGTAGGTTATGCATTGTTCTCTGTTCCTTTTGCCATCAATCTGTCCCGTGAGTATCGAAATTTCCAAACCCTCTTTCCTCATTATGTGCTCTAGAAATTTCAACTATCTCTTCCTGATGCTAAGTATAAATGTCCTTTTTGTTTCCATTTTCTCCAAAAAGGGTGCTACTATAGGATATCTGCAGAGGTATTTGTGACTGACTGTTAATGACAATGCACTTAGAGGAGTCTGCACCAATTCCTTAAACAACATAGTGTTATTTTAACCTAAAGGGTGGAGTATTTATCTAATTTGTATTCATAAAGGAGGCATTTATCTAATTCGATTACAAAATAAACAAGCTAACATCAGACAAAATAATCTCAATTGAAGATGAAGTTGTGTCCTTTTTAAGAATGAGGATTAGGATTAGGGTTTTTAACATATTTCATACTTCCAACAGTTGGTAGATATCATACCATAGTGGAAACTGGACAGTAGATATCATACCATAGTGGAAACTGGACAGTAGATATCATACCATAGTGGAAACTGGACAGTAGATATCATACCATAGTGGAAACTGGACAGTAGATATCATACCATAGTGGAAACTGGACAGTAGATATCATACCATAGTGGAAATTGGACGGTGGATATCATACCATATGGATATCATAGTGGAAATTGGACGGTGGATATCATACCACCATAGTGGATAACCATAGTGGAAACTGACGGTGGATATCATACCATAGTGGAAACTGGACGGTGGATATCATACCATAGTGGAATCATACCATAGTGAAAATGGACGGTGGATATCATACCATAGTGGAAACTGGATGGTGGATATCATACCATAGTGGAAACTGGAAAGTAGATATCATACCATAGTGGAAAATGGACGGTGGATATCATACCATAGTGGAAAATGGACGGTGGATATCATACCATAGTGGAAAATGGACGGTGGATATCATACCATAGTGGAAACTGGATGGTGGATATCATACCATAGTGGAAACTGGACAGTAGATATCATACCATAGTGGAAACTGGACAGTAGATATCATACCATAGTGGAAACTGGACAGTAGATATCATACCATAGTGGAAACTGGACAGTAGATATCATACCATAGTGGAAACTGGGCAGTAGATATCATACCATAGTGGAAACTGGACGGTGGATATCATACCATAGTGGAAACTGGACGGTGGATATCATACCATAGTGGAAACTGGACGGTGGATATCATACCATAGTGGAAACTGGACGGTGGATATCATACCATAGTGGAAAATGGACAGTAGATATCATACCATAGTGGAAAATGGACAGTAGATATCATACCATAGTGGAAAATGGGCAGTAGATATCATACCATAGTGGAAAATGGACGGTGGATATCATACTATAGTTTTAAAGGAATTTTTTGTACTGGTGATATCAAATTTTTTAACTGTTGGATTTTCTCTAGATGAAATAGTACTTAGGTAAATAAGGAAATCAGTATGGCACCTATTTTGTAAATGACTAACCACTGTTGAAATAAGCATATTCCCCAAATGAGGTAATTTTTGGATTTTATTGTGTACTAAATAAATAAATTTATATAAATATATATATATATACATATATATATATATATATATATACATACACATATACACACACATGCATGCATTCACTAAATAGATCTCTATTTTTTTTTTCTCCACTAGCTTATATGCCACATTGTGCTATTATTATTGATTTTATAATTATCGGTGATATTCCGTATGAGCCTGGTCTTAGGTTTAACGTTTGGAATTTTGAGATCAGTGCACTTTCAATAAATTTCCTTCTTGGTGAAACCTTTTCTCTCCTGGTCAGACTGACATTTATTAATTTAAAATTTTGTTCAGATGTATTATGGTGAACTATATTTAAAGTGTTAATGATGTACATTGGTGAAACATTCAGAAATGTCAAAAAAAAAAAAAAAATGACTATATGAGCATTTTCTGATACTCTTAGCAAAATATTTTAACAAGGATGATTAAAGATTTTCTATATGTTGTATTATCATTTTTTGAATTTGTTTCATGAGCCAATGTAAATTATTAATAAATCCTAATCATTTCTATACCAATCAGCATTTAATATTGACAAAGACTTTGTTAAAAAAAAAAAAAAAAAGGATATTTCAAATGTTTGGTCTGGTTCAGAAATCTTTTCATCATCAATTGTGTAAAGATACCTGCAGAAAGAAAAAAAATACATAAAAGCTTTTAACATTCAAAACAGTAAATTTTTTTGGCTTCTTTTGTCAAATTTCTGTTTTTTTTATGTGGCTGGAAGATGTGAGATTTTTGCATTGTGTGGATGCATATGTGAAAGTGCATGTGTTAAAACACACTCACATGTGAAGGTGCATAGCATGCATATGCACATGTGAAGGCGTACAGAATAGAAAGGCAAGTTAGGCCATATAATGAAATGCAATACAAAATTCATACCAGTTTAACATTATTATAATGTAGAATAAGAGTACAATTTATCAAAAAATGATGCTTAAGTACGAGGCTGGGCTGAAAAGTTCATGAGCTGACTATGAAGGAGTGATGCTTGAACTGTGAAATCTTGCACGCATTAATTTCAACTCTTCTTATTAATAACTGCATTTTTTATTTCCAGGTAAACTGACACCTCACTGTTCAAAGAAGACTGTTCATCTAGTTGGTCAAAAATGTCATCAACAGTAGATGTCACATCATCACTGCTATACTGGTTCCCAACCAAATTTTTTTTGTGTTGGGGAACAGATGGTAGTCAAATCAGGAGTATAGAGAGGGTGATCAACTTGTTCACAGCCACAGTCATGCACAGCAGCCATTGAAAGCAAGGACTTGTGTGCTGGAATATTGTCTTGATGAAATAAGACACTTTTGTCAGTTTTCCTGAGCATGTGATTTTGATAACCTTTTGTAACTGTCTCAGAAAGTTGGCACAGTACTCTCCATTGATGGTGTGGCCCTATTGAAAACACCTTTTTCATCCTCAAAAACTGAGGCCATCACCTTTGCTGAAGAGGAAACCACTTTGGTTTTCTTTGGAGCAGGTGAGGAGGCAGATTGTGATCAGAAACCAGCTGGATCTGCCTCAAACAATATCAGATTTTCCCATGATGTGATCAGCTGGCATACTTTGGATCAGGTATCAAAAGACATGACAACCAGGGGAAAAACCTAGTTTACTGTGCAGAATATTAATTTTCTCATGCAATATGCAAATAGCATTGGTTATTTGGTTTATAATTAATCACCTGACATCCATCACCATGTGGTAAACACAATGTTTTATCCAGTGATGGCAGTTACAGGACATCTAGACCCTGGGTCATATTCAAGAATCTCCCCTGAATGTCTTTGGGGGCCAAACCCTTTTTCTACAGGTACTTGATAATACCACAATGACAAATTTTGTCAATTTTCAAGAGAAGTCACCACTGGTTACTTTTGAAGTCTTCTTTGGACAATCAGGTGTCAGGTTACCTGGAAAAATACAACGGAGTTATTAATAAGAAGAGTTGAAATTAATGCATACAAGGTTTTACAGCTCTAGCATCACTCCTTCATAGTCAGCCTATGAACTTTTCAGCCCATCCTTGTAAGAACCATTTTAGATTTAAAAATTTACCTTTTTATTTTTTAATGCTTCATTAAAAACACATCTATGAAGGAGAGAAACGTCTAAATCAAAGTGATTAGACACTTGTCGAAACTGATAAGGAATATACTGTATATACTTGTTGATAGGTCACACTTCTTTTACCAAAAATTTCACAAAATATTAGGGGTGCCACCTATCCGCTCGACATAAATGTAAAACAACACTACCTTGTCATCATGATTTCTGAGAAATCAAAAATGATATCGATAAAACACTAAAGCTGTGGTTTTTCTCCGTATAGAAATAATTTATCTATCATACTGACTCGCTGCTTTAAACTTACCTCATGCAGCTAGATTCACATATTCAACACAATAAATAAATAAAATTATAAAATATTCATTGATCCATCAATCACCATTTGATCGGGGATCCTCGCACTAGCCTGAAACCCTGATCATACATAAGTTAAGGAAACACGTGTAGATGTTTATTGACAAAGAAAAAAATAGTCCCATGATTCATTCTGCAAAATATATTTTATCAAAAATACATTGGAAAATATGACTTAAAGAAAAGAAATATATTCTTTATGAGATAATTTTCTTTAATGATTGTTTCAGATAACATTAAAAGGAGTTCTTAAGTGTTTATTTACAAAAAAACAAAATGCATGAATCTAGTACCCAAAACGTTTGCACTATTTTGTATTTTAACTGCATAAGTGTATTAATAATTCTAAGTTGTGAAATAAAAGGTAGATATCTGATAATTCTTACGTTTAAAAAGGGCTGTGGAACTCCCCAGATTATAGTGCGACCTATCTGCGAGTCAACAGTAAATCATCAATTATTAAGCCATAAAGTAGGGGTGCAATCTATCCGGTGGGGTGACCTATCCGCAAGTATATACAGTAATAGGTTTTTTTTTTCTCCACTATATCATGGTTATGCAAGGTATGAGAGAGTGATTTAAACAAAAACTCACGCATTGAAATGGCAAGTGACATGACATGCCAGTGATGAGGCTTTTTATTGTTTATATATCAAAATCATAAAAGGCAGGGAAAAGAATTTAGTTCTTGTGTCAAATGGAAAACTCTGAGACAATGAGAATGATAAAACTTACCAGCAATCTTTGTTAATACGTCCCAGTGTATAAGCAGCACCATCTACAGACAAATTTATGGTAAATGTATTAAAATATTAAAACAGATATAGGAAAAGCACGTCATAGCATACAGAGTACAAGGGAATGCTTAAAATTGAATGAAGGGAAGAAATATTTACATCGTTCGGACTATTGCCATCATCTTTATTGCCATATTCACGTTTCGGCCATTGTTATTGGTTTTTCAAAATATTTAAATATAAGAATGCTCATAAATATTCATCAGGTCAGCTGAAAAGTCAGTCAAACTATGGAGGACATGAAGTGACACAATTCAATGTCTAAGTGAGTAAAAAGTGAGTAAAAAGTGAGTAAATGATATTCTTGAATTTTTTTTTTTATTGCAAGTTAGTATTTAAATATTTCAGTTTATTTTAAATAACATGAGGTTAGGAATTTAGCTTTTTCTTTTAATTTTGTAACATTTTTATAGTCATGTATGTTGTCTTGGGAAAGGAGTAATTCTTTCAGGAATGGAGATATTTGGAAAACCTCCAGGACACAGATTTATATTTTAAGATTTAATAGCAGCACTTTCAAGAATTTTCCATATAAGTAAGTTTCTTTCTCTTTTAATAAGCATTGTATTCTTTAGGTCAAAGTGGCATTTTAATTTATTTCTATGTATAACTTATGCATTTGATAAATTGTTTTGTATAAGATTCCTTGTGTGTTCATAGATATGATTTTTTTTAATTATACATTAAATCAGCTAGTATTCTTGAAACTAAAGTTTCAGAAAAGTATATTTTTTTTTGGAAGATTTCTTTTTAATAAAGAGAATTACATTGCAATGAAAGACTACTAAAAAATGGGATTAATCAGCTATTTTAGAAAAAAAAAAACTCCTTCCAGTCAATTTAAATTAGTTTTGAAATACAGCAAAGTATTTTGTTTACTGGAAATATTAGATTTAATCTATTAGCTTGAGATTAAAAGTAAAAGCTTCAAGAACGATCATTCATTTTTAAAAATTCATTTTAAACCTTAGGTATTTTGTTTTTTGTGGTGGTACTTAATAAATATAATATATAAGAAATGTTGTCTATGTAAAATTTCAGATAGAATTCATCTGTAAAAGAATGATATGAATAAAGACAAAAGGAAAACTTAGCCAACATGTTTCATCTTCTGATGGACTTTAGCAAGGCAAAGATTTTCTTTTATAACAAATATTTATAGACAATAGTAAAAATGTTAGATTTAAAAAATTTAAGGAACACTCAAATATTCATCAGGTTAACTGAAAAGTCTAAGTTATGGAGGATGCTAATTGATACTCTTTAATGTCTAAAAGATGTTCTTGAAATTTTTTATGCAATTTAATATTTAAATTAATTTAGTTTGGGATTAATTTATGTATTATATATTTAAAATAACATGAGGTTAGGAATTTAGCTTTTTTCTTTCAATTTTGTAACATTTTTATAGTCATGTATGTTGTCTTGGGAAAGGAGTAATTCTTTCTGGAATGGAGATATTTGGAAAACATCCGGGACACAGATTTATATTTTGATAAGAGTTTATAATGGCATTTTTGATAATTTTTTGTCTGTTACTTTCTCTTTTAATAAGTGTGGCATTCTTTAGATCAAAGTTTTGGTTGAATTTATCTCTGTTTATGACGATAAATTCTTGTGTATAAGATCACTTTTGTGTTTATAGAATCAATACTGGATAGAGTGATAAAAGTTAGCAATGTTCTTGAGAAATCTATTTTCCTGAAAAATTGTTTTAAGAGAAAAATTTTATAAATTTCAACCAAAGACAGCACTAAATAAATGCAGTCAATAAATGCTGAATGTTTCCTTATAAGGTAGCAACTAATATAACCATTATTATATTCTTTATAATCTGACCTATTTCAATATATCATTTCAAAGAGAAAAAAAACTATACAGACACACATGTTAAGTAGCATTATTTGGTACACTTACATGCATAAAGCAATATTTACGGTTTTTTTCCCCCACTTTAGCTTGGAATTTGTTATTTATTTGAGCATTGAAGGAAAGCATCATCTCTCCTTGAGTTTAAGCTTGGTTTGTTTTGTTTTACGACACCACAATGGGTTATTTAATGCCAACAAGATTTTCACCACCGGTAATATTCCTTCCAAAAAATGTACTGCAGGAAATATTTCTTTCCCTCAAATGTATTGTTGAGAATAATTTTTTTTTTCAAAAATATCTAGCTGGTAATAATTTTTTCTTCAAAAATTTATTGCTGGTAATAATTTTTTGCAAAAATGCATTGCTGGTACTAAAATCTATTTTTAGACTTTCATAGTGCTTTGACCCCTGTTTGGGAGTTAACTATTTGCCCATAGCGGACCTGGGAACACCAGCAATTAAGAGGTGGCTCCATGCTCCTCAAAACTTCCTGATCAGAGACCTTGCTGTTGGATGTAATTTATCATCTTACCTACCTTATGCTAGAGTTCAGAACATGACTTATACTAATGCTGCTTAGAAACCTGCTTAAACAATGAAAATCAAACACAAAAACACCAGATTTCATTCTCTGATGAACCTTTAATAAAAGTTAGATTTATACATGTCTATATTTCTGAGATGAGGTATTATGTACATTATTCGGTCTATTGTCCTCATCTTTTTCACCATATTTATTACAATGCGGCCATTGTACGCTCCGGCCTTTTTCAGGTGGTTGGAGTGTCGAACTGAACAATTTATTTTCACTCACTGGTATACTGTTCTAGTTCCACATGCCATGTTTAATGGATGTCAGTTATCAGTTATCTCCTGTTAATTCCCCTCTGAAAGTTCTCCACTTCCTTAACTGGAACTCACACTCTTTGGGTCCTGTTACTGGATCTAACTAACGCCTTTATCCACTGTGCCATGTGTCCTTGAGGACATCTATGTATGAATTTCTGGGTATTATAAACCTAATGTCTTCAGCAACCATTTCTTACCAGTGTTCATATTGTGATTTTTACTGTTATCATTACATGTTTTTACCAGAGCTCATATTGCAATTTTTGTTGTTATTATTGCTTTTCTCTGGCACTCCTTATTACTGGTTCCCATATTGTATTCATTTCTATGCTTGGTCGGCTCAAGAGATTTTTGTGGCCTAGCATATGTGCTGATTCCTTAAGTTTGCAAATTTTCCAATGGTGTTCTTTGTCTATGATCTCAACCTGATTCCACAGAGCACGGTGATCTCCCTTTTCTCTCCATACGTGGTCAGCTATGCCTGATTTTTCCACTTCCCCTTGTGTTACAGCTTTCTGGTGTTCATGAAGCTTTACCTTAAGAAGAAGGCTGGAGCATACAAGAGCCAAAACATTGTAATAAATATGACGACAAAGATGAGGACAATAGCCCGAATGTTTCCTATTTGTTCTTTAGTCTATCATTTATATATGTAGGATGCCTACTAATAAAAATGATGGGGAGGAAATAAAAAAGAATCTAAATGGAATCAGCTAGATTAAAACAAAATTTTTTTGAAATTTAAAATTCCCAGCATCCCTCATTCATGCAAATGTGTAGTCACACCAATATAACAAACTTGATCTGATGAAGTCAAAAAAGAATGAAACATGTCACAAGAAAACCTTTTCTATTTTGTCATACATTTTCTCTAATATTGTTCCTGATATATAAAAATATATATCACAATCTTCCATGTTTCCCCATAGAGTATGCTGGTTCGAATACTGCCGGAGGACGTATATTTTTCTAACAAGATTTCTCAAATATTCAGGCCAGTAGATGTAGTTGGATAAAAAATACTATTTAATTAAAAAATACATCTACTAAAATATGATTATCCATCAAAAAAAATAAAAAAAATGTTTAAACAAAATAAATTAAAAATAACATTTAGTGTTAATTTGAAATACATTCTTTAAAACCAAAATTGTTTTTTTTTCAGTGGTTTGCTGATAAGGAGGCATTTAACTTATGTTGGAGGGTTCTTGATTGGGCCTTCACCACAATAGGTAAAGAGGAGTAAATGCGATAGGCAATGATAAACTACAGAAGAACTCAAAAAGGTTCAAAGTTCAGATCTTATGAATGAGATTTAGTCTCTAACTTTACGAGATCATATGGTTTTATTATCTTACAAGGTGCACCTGACTACCTTTCAGGGTGATTAAGTGTGCCTGCGAAGAGGCAGGGAGGAGCACATGTGATAGGCAATAATAAAATACAGAAGAATTCAAAATTGATTGCTGCATTTAAGTATTGCATTAATATCTAAGCTTAAAAACTTCAAGAATAATTCTTCTGCCGTCACATATTTTAAAGACAATTTGATGGACGTATTTCCTTACTTTCAATACAAACAATTACTTTTATTTCATGGGTGACTTTTGCTGGATTTAGCAATTAATTTTAAAATTTATTTCGAAGTTATAAAAATTGTTATCACACAAAGAAAAATTTGTTGCAAAAAAAATCTTGTAAAAAAAAAAAAAAAATGCCCAAAACAATCCCACAGTAATCAAAACTTGGGAATCAAAAATTTCAGAACTACGTTTCTGGATTGGGCCCAAAATGTTTTAATTTTGCTCAAGGGATCGGCCTGATTCCAAAATGGTATGACATGTTGGGCTACGACCACTATAAGTAAAAGTGAAAAAGTGTGACACAGTGACGTTTGCATTTATTATATAGATGAGAAACAAAAAAAATGGCTTATCTATTTTTCATGATAAACGCTTTCAAACTTATTTACATGTTATCACAACGTTTTCATCAGATTTATGCTGATTTGTGTAACCTACACGACATTGCGAATAGAACCCATTATTTCATCTACAGGAGTAGACTGTTCTTGTTCCACTGCCCATGTTTAGGGGTATCTCGTCTAGTTCTTATTTTTAGTACTGTGCAATTTCTGCCCATCCCCGTTTCCACTGTGTGCAAGCACAAACTGCCTGATCCAGAGATTGAACCCACAATTACTATGTCACCAAATTCACAAACCAACACTCTAACCATTAGGCTATTGTTAACTTTCAAATTTAGTTTGATGCCTTGTAAGTAATGTGGGTAAAAAAGTGATGACAAGTCACTTACTTTCAAACAATTCATCCAAATGTTTTACCTGCAAAAGAAATAAACACCATAATTAATACAAACAAGACAAACCTTGCAGCAATGATGATGATGATAATAATAATAATTTTGATCAAAAAGAAAGGATTTTTTTCCATTCAAATATAGGGGAGGGAAAAAAAGAAAGATGCTTTACATGTTATGTAGTTAACTTGTCTATTACTGTTATTTCTGTTTTACACATTTAGACAAAGATTTGCACAAAGCCAACCAGATTTGAATTACAAGCCATTTTTCAGTTTTAACAACAAAGGTCTTTTAATTAGAATAAGACCAAGTCTAAAAAATATATTAGACTCACAAGGATGAGAGAGAATAGTGGGAGCTGGAATAAGGAGAGAGAGAGAGGAAACAAGGGGGGGAGGGAACAAGGGGGGGGGAGGGAGAGAAGGGAACAAGGGGGGAGGAGGGGAGAGAGAGAGGGAACAAGGGGGGGGGGAGAGAGAGGGAGGGGAGGAGAGAGGAACAAGGGGGGAGGAGGGAGAGAGAGGGAACAGGGGGGGAGGAGGGAGAGAGAAAGGGAACAGGGGAGGGGAGAGAAAGGGAACAAGGGGGAGGAGGGAGAAAGAAAGGCAAACAACATTTGAGACAGAGAAGGCTTTTGCAAACTGTTTTACTTATAAAAGTTTTAACAGGCATTTATTTCTCCTAAATTAAACAAGGAGAGGAAACCATTTTTCTTTTTTTAAATAATTTTACCTCTGCTTCAAAACGTTGGTGAATTTCATGCTGTTTTTCTGGCCGAGCAAATTTCTTACGAGAATAAAAAACATCCTGTAAAATAAGAGAGAATATGCAATCAGGTATTGTCCATGATCAGGAATTAATAAAAAAAACAAACAAAAAAAAACAAAACAAGAAATCTTACTAACAGAATAAGTCTGCCATTTGCATAATTTCTTTATATACAAGAGATTTAAGAAACAACTGCTTTACTTCAAGTCATTATTATGTGTGAAAAAATTCAATGTTCTTTTTGTATTCTTCAATCAACCATTATTAATTGCAAAAGATCTATAAAGCAGAAACATAAAAGAGAGAGACACTGCAAGAGGGGTGTGTGTGTGTGTGTGTATATATATATATATATATATGTATGTATGTATGTAGATAAGAACAAGTGACTTACATCAACACAATCAAGGTTACATTTTTCCTTGACAAGTTTCAACAAAGGTTTGACAGCCAACAGCAACGTTGTTGTGCCACAGGTCTTCAGAATAAACCTACGCTTTGTGACAAACATACTGCTTTCACTAGAAAATGGGGAGAAAAAAAGAAAAGAGATGAAAAAAAACAGTTATTGGTAAAGAATCGACATTCACACTCAAGGCGACGTGGCTAATGTCTCAATTTATTACTTTAGAATAGACAGTCTATTGATAAAAACTTCTATGGAGCTTTTTTTTTTTTTTTTTAAAATCAATTCATACCAAGCATGGCAATAATGCTACTAAGACGCAAGATGATAATACCACTAAGACTCAAGGGACTACTGGGAGTGAAAGAGAATGAAAAGCCTTTAGAAGGAACCAGAAACCCAATCTTAACAAGGAGACCTCTTGTTCAAAAGCCCAGGGAGGAGTGTGAACTGTATGATAGGTGAACCTATTTTCTTTTTTTTAATCAATTCACCCCAAGCAAGGTGGTAATACCACTAAGACTCAAGGGGATACTGAGAGTGAAAGAGAATAAAAAGCCTTTAGAAGGAACTGGAAACGCAATCCTAACTAGGATACCTCTACTCTTGTTCAAAAGTCCAGAGAGGAGTGTGAACCATATGATAGGTGAACCTATTTTCTTTTTTTAATCAATTCACCCCAAGCAAGGTTATAATGCCACTAAGAAGCAATGGACTACTAGGAATGAAAGAGAATGAGAAAACTTTAGAAGGAACTGGAAACCTAATTCTAAAAAGGGAACAAGGGATAAACCTCTACTCCTGTTCAAAAAGCCATGTACGATTGTTAAGACTAGACTACCCATAACCCATTGGGTTACTGATGGTCCAAGTTATAAAACACTGAAGTTGATATCAACATTCCATTAAAATGGAAGTTAATTTTATTATGATTTAGTTAAATATTTCAATTCATTCGTGTCATCATTGGTTTGGTTTACAAGTTCATGTTTAACATTTTACTGATTGTTTACAGCATTTAATAGGAATAGAACTTCTGGGATAATCTTGAACTTTAACTTTTAAATATTTTTAAAATATTGTTTGTTTAAAGAAAGCTGAAATATAAATAATTACTCTACAAACAACTGAATGAAACAGCAAAAAATTGTCTGTTTGAAGTTAGTTAAAATAAATATACTTACTGTATAAACAACTCATAAATCATTATGTGCTGAATAGAATGCATCACACAAGCATCCACACAATTACAGATTTTAAGCATTATATAGATAGATAGATAGATAGATGATACATTCGTCATTACAATTGTTTTTTGCAAAACGGAAATTACTTATGACTCAACCTAATGTCGTAAATGGACAATTTACATTTGGAACTTGACCCTCTTGCAAAAAACAGGTACTATACTAGTTTTAAATTAAAAATTTGAATTTTATAAGTTGTTGCAAACCGACAATTTTCTTTTATCAAATACATTTTTTAATCATTTCACCACAAGAAAGGTGATAATGCGACTAGGATACAGAAGAATTTAGGAGGAAGCAGAAACCCAATCCTAAACAGGAAATAAGGGATAAACCTCTGCTCATCTTCAAAAACCAAGGAGAAGTGTGAACCGGACGATAGGTGAGTATATCTACTCCTATTGAAGAAGAAATAAATAAATAGTAAATAACATTTCAGAGTTTAGACGGAGGCATTAAACGTATAGAGTTGAAGTAGACATTAGAAGGAAGTAGTCATTAGAAGGAACCGGAAACCCAATCCTAAACAGGAAACAAGGGATAAACCTCTACTCCTGTTCAAAAGATGGGAGAGGAGTGTGAAGTAGTAAATGATCGACTTTTTACATAACAACACCTACTAGTTCTATGACACTCACTACCCTGATGATGAGTTAGGAACGTTAAAAGCTTGAACCATATTTCTTGTACATTTCTTCCAAAATGAATTTTGGACAATTTCTGACATAATTTCCTCCTTGCCCGAGAAGGGTTATTCATAATTTGGAAAATCCAATCATTAATCTTTATCATTCTGTAATATTCATAAGTATATCTTCCATTAGGTAGAAGTGACCAGATAAATACAATGGCATTATCTTCAATTTTCAGTTAGTCTTTCTGTTAATCATTTTCCTGTTGCCATAGTAGGATATGACAACACTAGCGCAAAATTCAACCACACTATTGTCTGATGATCAAAGTTGCATGTAGTGGCAGTGAAAACATTTTGTTTGACAAATGAAGTCACCCACATACAGAGTGCTAAAGCTTAATCGACACTAAATGTTTGTAGTCGTTAATATTTGGGGTTAAAAAAAAAAAAAAAAAGGACAAAACTTGTGTTTAATAAATTGTTGTTTTCAGATGAAAATTATGTTCAATCACAGTGAATGACTGTAGAACACTTGTCCCTCCTCTGTTATAGGTAGAAGTACACAAATGCATGCTGGGATTTTTTCTTAGCCAATAAAATATGCCGATTTGCAGTTTGACATGACACAGTCTTGATCTGCGTTGTCTAGAAGACAGAACACTACACTTGTTCAAACTCGCTTTTGTTTGTCAATGCCAATTCTTAGTTTATGAACTTTTTGCCTTTTTACCTGTTAATTTGCTTTGCATATATTCTTTGCTTGCTTGCTTGATATTATTTCATATCTCCCCTGTTCCTTTTTTCTTTTTATTGCAAACTTTGTTAATTCTGTTTGTGGGGCAGTTCTGTTATTTATATTATTTGGACTATTGTCCTCATCTTTGTCGCCATATTTATTACAACATTTCAGCCGTTGTACTCTCTGGCCTTCTTCAGGTGGTTGGAATGTCAAACTGAACCCTTTATTTTGCTCACTAGGGTAGACTGTTCTACCATGTTGTGCCATGTTTAATGGATATCAGTTATCAGTTATCTCCTGTTAATTTCCCTCTGAAAGTTCTCCACTGCCTTAACCAGGTATTGAACTCACATTCTTTGGGTTCTGTCCTGGATCTAACCAACGCCTTTATCCACTGTGCCATGTGTCCTTGAGGATATGGTGACAAAGATGAGGACAATAGTCTGAATAATGTAAATAATATACATAATACCTCATCTCAGAAACATAGACAGATACCGGGACAGTTCTGTTATTTATTTTGCATTTGACCACGGCTACTCACTCCATGAATTATTTTTCTGTTTTCAGTTACAACTTGGCTTTTTCTACAGTGGCTGCAGGAGAAAATCTGGCAAACCAGAGGGAACCCTGGTTTTAGGTTTTTAACTCGTTTTTTCTTTCTGCTTTTGCTCCACAATTTGAAGGAGATAGTCCTCAAGGTTGAAGATGGAGGGCAGTGTGTGTTACCATCCTAACTCTAAAGCATGTCCTTATGTTTCATGGTCCAGCAGGTTGGAGTGGTGGGAATAATGCTCTGAGGAGATGGATTTCTTGGACAGATCTAAATTATAGATAAACAAAGTTACTAATACACAATTCAAAAAGGACCAGATAATTTTTCAGGAGACTTAGAAGATAAAATAGCACAATTTAAAGTTTTCAAACTTTAGAAATAATTTTTAGAAAGTATTAATCATGAAACCTGCAAGCACAGTATCTATGCATACCATAAATACGTAAGTGTAAGCTTAATTCATGTATAGTACAACCCACAAATTATTTTGCATGACTTTTAACCCCCGCCTGAAAAAAAAAAAAAAAAAAAAAAAAAAAATTACCCATGTATTGTGCAACTAGTCACCCAAAAATACATGACTTAACCTCTTCAAAAAAAAAAATTATCTGTGTATAGTGTGACCCCTAATTTTGCATAAAAATGAATTATAAAAACTATTCTTGAGTGTGTGTATATATATATATATATATATATATGTAAAAGAATCAAGAGCATTGTGATTTCCCACCTGATGAAATGTTGAAAAAATTTTTTTAACATTGAAACAAGATGTACAGTTTTGTAGTGGGTATGTGCATGTTCTAATGTAACACTGCACATATATATATATATATATATATATATATATATATATATATATATTTATACACACACACACACAGACAGAGAGAGAGGGTGCAATGGGTAAATTGTCGCCATTTTATATGTGTGTTGTTTGTTTTTGATTTGTCAACTACAAAGTATAGTAAGGTCAGTTGGGCACAGTCTGTGAGCAAAAGAACACTATAATGCGATTCACTTCACTAGAAATTTGGAAAATGCATGCTGCACTGTTTGTGATTCGTGCTGGAAGTTCCAATCCAAACAATATAAGAGTGTCAATCTGAGGACAGTGCAAAGGTTTTGGAAAGAGTTGGATGAGTCCAATGATGATTACAAAGGTGTTTGGAGTGATCACGAGTGATGGCGATGTTATGCTGCCATTCATTTTCCTATAGGGCATCAGACTCAACATGGAGGCCTACATCAAGTACCTTGAGGAGGTAGTGCTGCCCTGAATCAAGACGGTGGCTGCTGGAAGACCTTATGTCCAGCAACAGGACTCTGCACCATGCCACACAAGCAGGAGAACTGTCAGACAATTTCTGCAACCATATCACCTCTACATCTGGCAACCTAACTCCCCAGACTGAAACATCCTTGATTATAACGTGTGGGGCTCAGTTAAGCGAGAAACCAATAAAACTCCTTGCAAAAACCAAAGATGAACTAAAGGCAAAGATTATGGCAGCATTCACCAACTTAAACAAGGAGACCATCCAGAAGAGTTTCAGGAGATTCTGAAGTTGTTTGGAGGCCATATTAATTTTTTTTTTTTTTTTTACCTGTCTTTACCTGTTCAGGAAATTAATGACATCACCTACACAAAGATTTCTTTTATGACTTTCTGACACAATTACCAATATATGAAGTTTGTTTTTATAGCCAAAATAGATTGAATGATATTGAGCCCACAGCATAATTGATCAAGTACCTCTACAACAAGGAAACTAGACCATTTATTGCTTATGTGCAATGTCCTTGGTACAAGGCAATACCTACAGCAGGGAATGGCACATAGAAGACATTAATGAGGTATTGGCAGGGCATAATGGTCGTGCGAACTATATTCATATATTCTTTTATTCAAATTCCTTAAGGTTGCATCTATGTATTTCTTGAGAGAATTTTACAATCTATAGCAGCATTTTTCAACCTTACTCTTGTAGAATCCTTTAGTTTGCCTGTCTCAGGTAATCCCTGCATAAAAATTATTAAAGAAATAATGGATTTTTTTTTATTCATTAATCCGACAGGTTTTATCACTTAAATGTTATTTTTAGTGAATACTCAGATTTGACACTTTCTTTATATTTTTTAAACAGGTTTGGTTTGGTTAGTTTTACGGCACATCAACATCTCAATGGGTTATTTAATGCAGACAAAATTTTTATTGTTGGTAACATTTTCTTTTTCCAAAAATCTATTTCTGGTACTATTCTTTCTTTCAAATATGTATCGCTAGTGATATTTTTTTATTTTTTTTAAACTGTATAGCTAGTAATATTTTTTTTTTCAAAAATGTATTGCTGGTAATAATATTTTTTACAAAGTATTTCCAGTATTAAAACCCCATTAGTGTTTTAACCCCTTGTTTTTGGAGGGGGTTAACTATTTGCACATAGCTGGGACCCTGACAGGTACTACCACCCCAGATCAGGGTGGACCTGGGAACATCAGCAATTAACAAGTGGTTCTACGCTCCTCAAAACCTCCTGATAAGATTCCTTGCTGTTGGATGTAGTTTATCATCTTATCCAGGATGCGGATGTAATTTATCATTTTACCCAGGATACGGATGTAGTTTATCATCTTATCCAGGACACGGATGTAATTTATCATTTTATCCAGGATGGTTTTAAACAGGGTATTTCTTTATATTTATTACTGAAAAATACAGCAATTGTGGCACGAGGCCAAAGGAGAAGAGTGAGGAAAGGCTGGTCTCTGCTTACTATCCTAGTTAATCACAATCACGACTCATTCATCCAATACAATTTATTCATTTACCTAAAGAATGCATCCCTCACCACTCAATCTTGCATATACCGCAATACCACATTCACAGGGGTCCTACAAAACACGCCATGTTATAAAAATCTTGTGAAAGTTCATAATAAAAATATATAAAAATTTCATGAAGTGGGAGGGAATGAACCCCTGAAACTAACAAAAGATTGTAACAAAGCAAATTAAAAACAAATACAGATGTTAGTAGGACCCATCCAACACTCAAAATAATCAGAGTGGCCGCTGTATTTTGTCGATAGACAGAATCAAGTACCACACTCACTAATGGTTTAGCTTGGTTTGTTTTACGGCATATATCAACCTCAATGGGTCATATAATGACGACAACTTTTTTTTTTCCTGGAAATATTTTTGTTTTGTCCAAAATCCATTTTTGTTAATATTTTTTTCCTCAAAAATGTATAGCTGGTAATATTATTTTTTTTCAAAAACGTACAGCTGGTAATATTTTTTTTTTTTTTCAAAAACGTACAGCTGGTAATATTTTTTTTTTTTTTTCAAAAACGTACAGCTGGTAATATTTTTTTTTTTCAAAAACGTACAGCTGGTAATAATATTTTTTTTTTCAAAAACATACAGCCAGCAACATTATTTTTCCAAATACGTATTATCAAAGAACTTACTATTGGACGTACTTTATCATCATACCCAAGACGTGGATGTAGTTTATTGTGTTACGAACCCCAATCTAGATTTATTATAAAAAAATATACCATTGCTTATATCTAAAACAAAGAGCCCAGTACTTGCAGAAAATGTAAAGATAGTAAACCCAAGGAAGGAAGGTAGACTTTGTGGCGGCAAGGATTGACCAGAGTGTCCCCTTTCCTTCTCTTTTGGTCAAGGTGTTGACAGCATGATCTACGTGGATAGGTTCCGGTTGGGATAGGTTGAAACATTTTAAACTAAACTTTCTCTGACCATGAAGATAAGAGAGGGAGTCGTTGACCCCATTCCACCCATAATGGGAAAAGTTAGTATTTTGAAAATTGACCATGTGGCAAGAAGAAAACAGAAACGAATAGTGAAACAGAAAAGTTAGTCTTTGCCAGGCCTGTGGGCTGGCCAGACGTTTGGCAAATGTCTCAGTATATGGACTGAAAAGATGTGTTTGCAAAAAGTGCGAGGAGAATTGGTCTCCGAGTTGGATAGCTGGACCCGCTTGACGATGTAAGCAGAACGCCGCTATATCGAGGAGAAAGAAAGCAGTTTCAACCGGCATCAAGCCCTTAAACGAAGGATGAGAGGGAAAAGAAAAGAAAGAAAGAACAAATCATCTTGAGCAAGAATGCTGTTATACCAAGACGAAAGAGAGAGAGAACGTATTTTCTGCTTCATCATCAGCCGAGCCCCTAGATGGCGAAAAGAAAGAGAAGTAAGAAAATACCTAAAAAAGAGACCCTGATAAAAAGAAATAGAAAAGGAAAAAGTAAAAGATAAGACTAAGAGACATTGTTAGTGAAAAAGGACTTTATTATTCTGAGTTAAGTTTATTTTTCTTGTACCCCATTTTGTTTAAATGTACCTCTTTTTCCTATTTGTACTTTTATGCAAATTTAGCATGAAATCCTTTTATTGTATGTTTCTTCCCACATTGTCTTAAAATATTGATGTTTTGTGAATCTGTGCAGTTATAGCACATGTTCTATAAATTCGTGGCAGTATGGCACAAGGCCATACGCTGATTTTTATTTTATCTTTCTTAAAGGATACTCGCCTCCCACTATTTTGTCCTCAATGTTTAAATGTTTATTCTTGACATATCGTCATTTTTGTTTTGGCCGTTTTTTTTATTTTTATCTTTTCCACGATTCCATGTTTGTTAATAAATTTATATTTCCTGTCTCCATTGTTGTTTGTCGCCTACCGTGTTTGTTCCTTAATCGATTCCATCCGGCCGTGTCTGATCAATCGGAAAGAGACCCTTGGGAAAGAAATATATTTAACAAAAAAATGTAAAATGTTAAAAAAAAACAAAATAACACAAATTACGACCCTCCTCTACCTTCGCTATCGATAAGGTTGGAGAAAGAAGGAAGGAAGGAGATGGGGGTTCGTAAAAATTGTCATACCCAGGATGAACTCACTGATGGATTGGGAAGGGTAAAATAAATAAGGGAATGGGAAAATCAAATTCTGACCCAAACAAGATGAAAAAAAAGGGGATAAAAACAAAGTGGGGAGGTTGCGGAACCTTTTTTTTTTTTTTTTTAAACAGAATATTTATTATCATCTACCAGGCTGAATATTCGAGAAATCTTATTAAAGAAAAAGATGCACCCTCTGGCAGGACTTGAACCTGAATTCCAATTAGACACTAATAAATGTACTATTTAAAAGTAAAATGAAAATACTACTCAAATATGGTTATCCACTAAAAAATAATGTTTAAGTAATAAAAATAAAAGTTATTATATACTTTTATAAATATCCATCTCTTATATTTTTACCGCAATTTACATGGTAAATATTTTTTCAGATAACTGGCTTGAGGAAAAAATTACCCCCTTTTTTTCAAATTTATTGGCAATGCAAAAAAAAAATATATATATATATATATATATATATATTGCTCATTTATGAGACTTCACACCGAGGTTTTGTTAGTTCACACGACCACTACACCCTGCCAATACCACATAAATAATGGACTATTATCACATGTGGAAAGAGGGGGAAAAGACACTACTTGGTTTCAGTGAGTAAAAAAAAGAAAGAAAGAAGGAAAGATAAAAGTCTTTAACGTCTGTTTCAGAGAAATGGAAAAAGTTGTCAATTTCATTTTTTTTTTTTCATTTGCACCCCCTTACTTCTTAAAATAGCGACCAGCATTCATATTTATGATCGTTATTGCTCAAATATTTTTTTACGATGTGATAAAGGAATTTTTATGGATATTATATTGTCATAGTATTTACCATGAGCTTATTCAATCATTAACTTAAGAAATAAGATTCATCAGAATATTAAAATCTGAAAACCGTGAAATTTTCACGGGTTAATACTACTTATAATTTATTATAACAATCAAATATTTTCCAACAATATGCCGTACGTATATAGTTTGATTTATTTTGTTTTACAGCATATCAACCTCAATGGGTTATTTAATGCTGACAAGATTTTTTAGGATAGGTTTGTACGAATAGAATATGTAAGAAATCAGTTTGGTTTGGTTTGTTTTTTTATGGCATATTAACCACAATGGGTTATTTAATGCTGACAAAATTTCCTTTTTTTTCAAAAATGTATAGCTGGTAGTATTTTTTTCAAAAAAATGTATAGCTGGTAATATTTTTTTCAAAAATGTATAGTTTGGTTTGTTTTGTTTTGTGGCATATTAACCACAATGGGTTATTTAATCATGACAAGATTTTTATTGCTGGTAAGATCTTTTTTTCAAAAATTTGTTGCTGTTACTAATTTTTTTTTTTTACAAAGTATTTCTGGTATTAAAATCTATTTTTACACTTTCATAGTCAGGTTGTGGGGTCAGCTATTTGCCCATAGCTGGGACCTTAACAGGTGCTACCACCTTGGGTCAGAGTGGACCTGGGAACAACAGCAATTAAAAGGTGGTTCCACGCTCCTCAAAACTTCCTGGTCAGAGGCCTTGCTGCTGGACGTAGTTTATAGTCTTACCCAGGACAGCCATAGGTGTATAGTAAAATGTCGAATACAAAAATCAAACAAAAATTACTCAAAAATGCCTTAAACTATCACTGTTTCTCACAGAACCCTTAATGACCTCATGTGAAACCCTGGGGTTCTGGGGAGGTAGTGTGGTTGAGAAAGACTGGATTAAAGCTACAGATCACCAATATTAAATTGTCCTGGGTAAGACAATAAACTATATCCAACAGCAAGGCCTCTGATTAGGAGGCCTTGAGGAACGTAGAACCACCTCTTTAATGTTGATATTCCCAGGTCCACCCTGATCAGGGGTGGTAGCAACTGTTAGGGTCCCAGCTATGGGCAAATAGTTAAGCCCCCCCCCCCAAACTAGGGTCAACACACTATGAAAGTGTAAAAATAGGTTTTAATACCAGCAGTAAATTTTTGAAGAATTATAACCAGCAATACATTTTTTGAAAAAAAAAAAAAAAAAAAAAAAACATTACCCGCAATAAAAATCTTGTCGGCATTAAATAACCCATTGAGGTTGATATGCCGTAAAACAAAACAAAACCAAACAAATATTAAATATTTTTTATGATGTGATAGGGGAATTTCTACGGATCTTATATTGTCATAGAACTTGCCATGAGCATATTTGATCATTAACTGAAAAATTAAGATTCATCAGAAAAACTGTGATATTTTCATGGATTATAACAAGTTATAATTTATTATAACAATCATAGATTTTCCAACAAAATGCCATACATATATAGTAAAACGACGAATACAAAATCAAACAAAAATGGCTAAAAAAAAAAAAACCCCCTTCAGCCCATTTTTTATTGTTTTCTCAAAGCCCCTAGTGATCTCTTGTGAAACTCTGGGGTTCCGGGGAACACCGATTGAGAAATAACTGGTCTATGGTGTTCTCAACATCCTTCTGTAGAACCAAACATCCGCTGCTTCTAGCCTCCTCTTTGTCTCTGACAAAATTATCCAGCATCTGCTGATATAGAAAAGATTTCATATCATGTTGTAAACATATGACCACTTGTCCTGTATTCAAGTTAGTCACTCAATGATACTCGACTCCACAACATACAGGTCCTGTCCACTGAAGGCGGGTCTCATCCTGACGCCATAATTTAGACATCGCTAAATAGATTCCCCATGATTGTTATAATTTTAAATAATATAAAATTTTATAATAACCAAGAATTTTACAACAATATGCCTTACGTGAATATTAAAATTACTAAAATAAAATTTAACAAAAATTACTCAAAAATGCATTGGCCAATTTATCATTGTTTCTTATTGAACTCCTAGCGACCTCTTGTAGAGCTCTATGGTTCTGGGGGGAACACCGGTTGAGAAATAACTGGTCTATAGTGTTCTAAGCATCCTTCTGTAGAATCAAACCTCTGCTGCCTCTAGCCTCTTCTTCAACTCTGACAAAATTATCCAGCATTTGCTGTCATATAAGAGGACTAGCAGTAGAGCCCGGCATTGCCCGGGGATGTAACAGTAAGAGATAGATCAAGTATCGACCATCATAAAGACTGAAAAATAAAATTGACAAAGATTATTGTTTAAGGTTGAAGGACACGCATGTCTTAATTAGTTTTATTTTTTTTTTTTTTTTTTTATGAATTGGTCAAACCCAAACTCAAACAAAAACATTGTTTTCACTCGTTATGAGTCTACCGATTGAATAGAATTTTATTATAAACAATTGTCTTGTAAATGGAATTTTTAAAGCATTCTGAATGTAAAAATAAAGAAAAAAGTGCGCAAGACAATAAGAAACACTACCTGCCAAAAAAAAAAGAAAAAAAAAGTGAAGTTTTGTTGAAATTGGTTGAAAAATGTAGGAAATCCGATCCCATATATAAAGGAACACACACACACAACCAACCTGGGTTTTATTTATTAATAAGTATAACTCGATATGAGTTGTCCCCCTTTCATTAATGCCTCTTAATCGTGTTTTCAAATTGATTTCATGCAAAAACAATTGTTTTCAATTTTGGTGCTGTCAGAACCACCGCAAGGTAATTTTACGTAGTCCTGTGAAGTTTTGTTGAAATTGATTGAAAAATGTAGGAAATCCGATCCAATATATAAACATACAGACACACACACACACAATCTGCTTTTTATAATAAGTAAGATTCATATGTTTACTTCATTCAAACATCAGCTTCCTTTCACTCAGTACTTCGAATAGTCTCCTCCCATAAACACGGGTCTATAATACAAATTCCTGCTTTAGGCTGATATATTGTTTAGTATTAATTAAATCTTTTGTTTTTTTTTTAAGTAGATTTAAATTTTATATGAAATTGAGATAATTTTTTTTCAAGAGTAGATGTTATTCAGTTGGTTTGGTTTGTTTTACAGCATATCAATGTCAATGTGTTATTTAATGCCGACAAGATTTTTATTGTTAGTAATCTTTTTTTTCCAAAAATATATTGCTAGTAATATTTTTGTTTTCAAAAATGTACTCCTGGTAATAATTTTTCCAAAAAAGTATTGCTGTTATTAAAACCTATTTTTATACTTTCATAGTGTTTTGACCGCTTTGGGGGGAATTAACTATTTGCCCATAGCTGGGACCCTGACAGGTGCTACCACTCTGGGGTCAGGGTGGACCTGGGAACACCAGCAATTGTAGTTTATCATTTTACCCAGGACACATTATTGAGTTGGTAGGTAATGTCTAGTTTTATCAAGAGCATATCACTTATTTTTCTAATTTTCTTTAACCTTTAGCATGTTGGAGGTGAAAATTGTCACTGTAGAATTCTGTAGGTGCATTCTGTCGCCTCGATAGTGTTACTATAAATAAACACATGTCAACTGTTATTTCCAGAAATAGCAGTTGACAAGTGTTTATTTAAAGAACTGACAAAGTCTGTCAGTTTAATTTTAATTATTTTTTCAATCTTTGATGTCTTGCGTATGACGATAAACTACATCCGTGTCCAGGGTAAGACGATAAACTACGTCCAACAGCAAAGCCTCTGATCAGGAGGCTTTGAGGAGCATGGAACCACCTCTTGATTGCTGGTGTTCCCAGGTCCACCCTGACTTGGGGTGGTAGCACCTGTTAGGGTCCCAGCTATGGGCAAATAGTTAACCCCTGAAACTGAGGTAAAAAGCATTATTAAAGTGTAAAACTAGGCTTTAATAGCAGAAATACTTTGTAAAAAATTATTACCAGAAATAAATTTTTGAAGAAGAAAAACTATTACCAGCATTATGTTTTTGAAAAAAAAAAAAAAAATTACCAGCAATACATTTTTGAAATTATATTACCAGCTATACATTTTTGAAGAAAAAAAATATTACCAGAAATAGATTTTTGCCAAAACAAAAATATTACCAGGAAAAAAGTTGTCGGCATTAAATGACTCATTGAGGTTGATATACCGTAAAACAAAGCAAATCAATCTTTGAATAAAATTGTCCGAAGTTCATATTATGTTATTTTTGTTTGAGTATTTTTGATTTTCATTATAAAGAACTGATGTGGTGTATGTGTGCAAGCTAGAATTCCTTTGTCTGCAATCCTGGTATTCTTTGGGAAGCTGGAAATTTGAAATAGTCTAGTGTAATGTAACGGCTATTGGAATTGAGGCCACACAAAAAGAATACAATTTATTTATTCATTTACCTTAGGACGTAAGCATCCATATCATCATCACTGCTGCAACTAATAATATCCACTCGGACATTCTTAAGGAGAGTTTCCCAATCATCTCTGAAAATAAACAAAATGAAATACCACATTATATTAGTACTTGTTATTAGCACTAAAATAATTTATGGATAGATTGCAATTTTTATCAATTTATTTTTTTAAGTTTTTTGCGTACAATACAATACATTGTCTGTGCATGCATATACACATATGTATATATGCATGTATATATTTTACGTGTGTGTGTGTGTATATATATATATATATATATATATATATATATATATATATATATATATATATATATATATATATGTATGTATGTGTATCTATAAAAAGAACAGTTTTTCACACTTTAATGTGTGCGTGACCATGACATTACAACACAGAAGAAAAAAATTCCATAGAAGATCATTTTTTCACGTTCTAATGAATGCTAAGCATGACTGTCAACTAATGCATTTAAAAGCAAAAAGAAAAATTACAGTAATGGATATCAAAAAACAGTTTTGTATCACTACTTGCCACCATGGACAATACAGTTTTGTATCACTATGTACACCCCTGAAGATGATCTCGGAAGAAGAGAGAAAGTACTTGGGAAATGGAAAATAAAAAGATTTTCATAGTTATAGCACATTTCTCACATCATTTAATTGTATGGATTTTATTAAAAATAAGCAGACGTAATGTCTGTAATTTATTTAATCAGACATGCCTCAAAGAGAATTTGTTGCCTGTGTGTGTGTGTGTGTGTATATTCACACACACACAATAAGTTATACATTTACCTACCACTTATACACCACATTAATTCTTGAAAATGACTGAGATGGTTGAAATTAACAACACCACAACACATGAACCTGGGATGGTTTATTCACAATTTCAATCCCAATTCACAAAACCTTATTTGGAAATTGGAAAATTGTTGGCTCTTTTAATCAAACTTATTTGCACACACAACTAAATGTTTAAAGTGCTTTTGTTTGCTTTTAAATCCTCATCAGTAAACCTAATATGAATACTGTAAACTCTAATATGAATACTTTAAAAAATTTAAATCTAAAATTTCAAGGGATGTGAAAAATTTGACTTTCATTGATTTAAATGAATTTAAGGGAAAATAAAAATATAATCAAAGATATTGACTTTCATGCTAACTTAAACAAAAAATTAGGAGAGAAACTCCCAACAATATTGTAGCACTTCAGGCTCCATCCTGGTTCACAACAAACGCCTACAGATGTAACCTTTCATCATGGTCAGCTTGGGGTGAATCCTGGTTTGATCAATGTAGTGATCTCTTCGATCATGACCTGCCTTACCCCACATTGTGATTGTTTTGCTTATAAGGAGGCCAAGATTGATTTGTCGCAGGTATCTTTGCATTGAGCTGGTTCAAGTTGAGCAAAGGCATACAATAAAATTGTGAAAAAAACAAAACAGCACTCGAAATATATATAAAAAATAATTACTATTTTTATATCAATACTGTGTACAAGGGTTCGTTAATAGCTGTGTTCGCATACAGGTGTTTGTCGACGCAACACTTGGGTAAGCTGGTAAGTTTTTGGCTTGCAGAGTTATCGAAATTTGTTTTACTGTTTTGGTAAGTTTGGCAGGAAATGTGGAATCTCTCAGTGAACTCCATCGCTTCCCTTCTCAGCTCTCTGAACTCAAACTTTCTGAAGGGCTTTCGCTCATTCATTTTTATGGACTCCAACTAGAAACCAGTGTTGGGCAAGATGTAGGCTGGGTTTTGGTGAATCCCTTGATTTCTAACAGAAGTCTTATTTTTGGTCTTGAGAAATCAAATTAGTTCATAATTTTGGGGAATTCTCCCTCTCTCATGGAGTGGTGGTTACAGACATCACTCTGCCTCTTAGTATGATCTCTCACTACTGCTCCCCAGTGGGCGTGAGCAGTTCCTTCAACCTCCTTAATGTCTCCTCTGTGCCTGCTACCCTTCAGTGGGTGCAGACAACCCTTCATCCTTCCTTAATCGCTCTTCTGTGCTTGTCACCTCCAACATTCGGTCAGAGATTGATAAAAAAAAAATATGGTTTCAAATGTACTTTTCTCATAAGTGAATTGACACCATATTTGGCTTTCTCACCTCTGACCCAAGAGACACTTTCTCAGGGAAATTTTTAGTGCTCAGCCACATGTATTCAATTTATTGTTTTTCATTCTGATATACCACAAAATGAATTCATTTAGCTTTAACTCAATTCTTCTCTTGTCAGATTTAGGTATTAGTTGTCACCGGCTGTCAACAGCTGATGTTTGCACAAACTGAGAATCGCTTTCAAGCGGTCATTTGTTCCATTATACATATTTCAATTCTCTGGGAACAATTCTTACTATCAGCCTATTTTTCCAGTATTGGTTAATCCTTTTCATGCTAAGTTATTCATCAATATCTCATTTTCTTGATTTTCCAAGTCGTTATTATTATTGATTACCAGCAACCCAAATAGTGTTACAATACTGGAAAGAGCTATAAAAATTAGTGGACATAAGAAGCTTATTTTCCTGAAAATAGAAAATTTTTTTTTATCAATTCCAAGAGTAACACCATTTGGACAAAGAATGCTGAATATTTTCTGGCTGGAAACAACTACTTTCACATAAAAGAATATTTAAAATAAAAATAAAATTTCAAATCTCATAATCTCTAGTTCTGCTTTCTAACCACTTGGCTGTAGCTACAGGATTTACAAGGCATTTCTCAAATACTCAAGTGAATGTGAATATGAATCAGAAAATAATATTTACAGGATAAAAATACAATTCAAACATTCATCTCTGTATTTGTGCAGATTATTTATAAAAGGCTGAAATTGAAAGAGGATTTTCTTTTTTGTTTTAAACGGTTGTATATTGTTTCCTTTGGACAAAAATGTATCACATTTACAACAGGCAACAGGGCTATTAAAATAAAACCAGATATAAATGTACTTTCAATATTTCCTGGTTATTTACAAAGCTTGGTTTATTTTGGCACAAGGCCACAAAGTGGATCAAATGCACAACTCCATTGTTCTGTTCAACCAGACTAGAGTGGTAACCACTACAAATATTTACTAAGTCTGGTTCGGTTCTGTATAAGGCCACAAGTATGAAGCACTCACTGAGGATTGATCTTGCGACTCAATGGTAATATTAGCTGTTTGGTAATGGTAATGTTAGCCATTTGATAATGGTAATATTAACTGAATGGCAATGGTAATATTAACTGAATGGTAATGGTAATATTAATCGAATGGCAATGGTAATATTAATTGAATGGTAACAGGAATATTAACTGAATGGTAATGGGAAGGGAAATATTACCCATTTTCTTACAAGGAAACATTCGGCATTCATTGACTGAACAGACAGTATTATTGCCAGCTGAAATTTACAAAATTGCTTATCAAAATAAGTTTCTCTAGTACAGTAGCTGTTATTGCTCTTTCCAGTATTAATGGAGGCTACTTCCTAACCTTTTCTTTGAAATAGTGTGTAAAAATCAACATCTTGATTATGTCATTATTTTCTCTTTGAGTTACACGTACTATCCATTTTATCTGTTGTAAGGCCACACTGTAGATCAAACACGGTTCCATTGTAATGTTCAACCAGACTAGCTCACTAACCATTTATTCATCTCAAAATACGTTTCTTAGTTTTGGCTTTGTATGTGGCACTCACTACGGATCAAACTCATTACTCAGTTGTAATATTCAACAGAACTAGCTTGGTAGTCATCACCCAACAAAGTACTTCCTAAGTTTTTGGTATAAAGTCACAAGTATGGAGCACCCAGTGAGGAACAATCTAACTACTCAGTAGTAAGGCTCAAACAGACTAGCTCGTTAACCATTACCTCACATCAATGTGCTGTTTCTTTACTCTGTTAATTGTTGTGGCATGTCATAATTTTCATTCAAAAATTAGGAGAATCAAATTTATAGGAGTACATTAAAAGCAGGTATGTGCTGAGCAATAGTCATACTATGTTTTTCTAAATATATCTCTATAAGAACATGAAAAAAATAATCTACTTTCAAAAAAGGCAATATCTATAGGCTTACTTATTCTTATTTTACTTACCTATTCTTATTTGCTTGAATGTATTTCATCAAACAATAATAACAATAATTAGATGATAATAATAATAATAATAATAATAATAATAACATTAACATAAAAAGATTAAAGTGTTGGTTCACAAATTTAGTGGCATAATAATTGTGAGTTCAATTCTTGGGTTGGATTGTGGAAACAAGACTAGCAAAAGAATAAAAATAGATTAAATATCCCTAGACATGAACAGTGTAAAGAGAACAATCTAGCCTTTTAGATTAAATAAAGGGTTCAGTTTAAAATACCCTGAGCATATGAGGTCTGATCAAAAAGTATTGGGACTGGTGCTATAAAATTTAATTTCCTTCGATGTAGTCGCCTTCTGAAGCCATAAACTTCATCCAGCGTTGTTTTGATTGATGGAAGCATTCCTGGAAATCTACTTTTGGGATAGCGAGCAGCTGCCTTGTTACATTCTACTTACAAAAAAAAAAAAAAGGCAATATTTATAGGTTTACTTATTTTTATTTGTTTGAATGTATTTTATCTAACATTATTTCTGGTTTCTAATAATAATAATAAAAATAATAATCATTAACATAAAAAGATTAAAGTGTTGGTTCACAAATTTAGTGGCATAGTAATTGTGAGTTCAATTCTTGGGTCGGGTTGTACAGAATCCTCAGTGGAAACAAGACTAGCAAAAGAATAAAAAAGATTAAATATCCCTAGACATGAACAGTGTAAAGAGAACAATCTAGCCTTTTAGACTAAATAAAGGGTTCAGTTCAAAATAACTTCTCCCTCCCTGAAATTTAGACAGAAACATATTTTATATGTTGGTTATACAACAATCACTTTATCACATAGACTAACTTGCTACTTGTCCAGGCAAAGCATGATCAATGAGGTATTGTACAGATTGAGAGACTGGAAGAAAGACAGAAAGCACAATAACCAATATATAATAATAACAAAGATAAGGATATTAGTATGAATGTAAAGAATGATAAGTACTCATCTGTGAAATTTAGCCAGAAATTGAATCAATTCTCGTACCACATGGAAAATTAAGATCTCACTGAATAATAAACAGTTCATTTATATTCACAGTCTATGGTATTTAAGAAGTTATTTGAAGATGGAAAATCAATGACTTTGAAACCAAATTCAACTTGTGCTTACCCTGAAGGAAGAGAGAATTGATATTTCTGCCTGCAGTTAAAATTCATTAAAAAACATATCTTGCTAATAATCAAGTGGATTAAAGTGTTGTTTCGCAGATTTAGTAGCATAGTAATCGTGAGTTCAATTCTTGGGTCAGGTTGTACATATTCTTAAGTGGAAAAAAACTAGCAAAAGAATAAAAAAAAAGATTAAATATTCCTAGACATGAACAGTGTAAAGAGAACAATCTAGACTTTTTGATTACCATATACACTTGCGGATATGTCACACTTTTTTTTTTTACCAAAAATTTCACAAAATATTAGGGATGCAAGCTATCCGCTCGACATAAATGTAAAACAACACTACCTTGTCATCATGATTTCTGAGAAATCGGAAACGATATCCATAAACACTAAAGCTATGGTTTTTCTCTGTATAGAAACAATTTATATATCATATATACTGACTCACTGCTTTAAACTTACCTCATGTTGCTAGATTCACATATCCATCACAATAAATAAATAAAATTATAAAATATTCATTAATCCATCAGTCACCATTCAGTCAGGGCCCTCGTACTAGACTGATATAGAATCCCCGAACATGCATATATAAGTTAAGGAAACACGTGTAGATGTTTATTGACAAAAAAAAAAAAAAAAAGAAAAAAAAAAAAGTCCCACAATTCATTCTCCAAAATATATATTATCAAAAATACGTTAGAAAATATGACTTAAAGAAAAGAAATATATTCTTTATGAGATAATTTTCTTTAATGGTTGTTTCATATAACATTAAAAGGAGTTCTTAAGTGTTTATTTACAAAAAAACAAAATGCATGAATCTAGTACGCAAAACGTTTGCACTATTTTGCATTGAGCAGCGATATAATTGGCAGCCAAATTTATAGTTTATAATTTTAATTGTTACAAACACTAATCATGAGTAAAAGAAAGAGTTATGAAGCAAGTTTTAAATTAAAAGTACTAAATTATGCAGAAGAACATGGAAATCAATCTGAAAAAGTGTGTTAATAATGGTAATTTTTGAAATAAAGGTAAAAATAAAAGTAGATATCTGATAATTCTTATGTTTCAAACAAGCTGTGTTAACTCTCCCAGATTATAGTTTGACCTATCTACGAGTCAACAGTAAATCATCAATTAGTAAGCAATAAAGTTGCTATCAGCAAGTATATACGGTAAATAAACTTTGTTTTGTTTTGTTTTATGGCATATTGACATCAATGGGTCATTTAATGCTGACAACTTCCCGCCTCCCGGTAATATTTTTGTTTTGTCAAAAATCTACTTCTGTTAATATTTTTTTCCTCAAAAATGTATAGCCGGTAATATTATTTTTTCAAAAACGTATAGCTGGTAATATTATTTTTTCAAAAACGTATTATCAGGGGCCTTGCTGTTGGACGTAGTTTATTGTCATACCCAGGACGCAAATGTAGTCTGGGTGTTAACTATTTGCCCATAGCTGGGACCCTAACAGGTGCTACCACCCTGGGTCAGGGTGGATCTGGGAACATCAGCAATTAAGAGATGGTTCCACGCTCCTCAAAACCTCCTGATCAGAGGCCTTGCTGTTGGAGGTAGTTTATCGTCTTACCCAGGACGTGGATGTAGTTTACCGTCATACCCAGGACAAGGTAAATAAAGGATTAAGTTTAAAATACCCTGAGCATACGAGGTCTGATCAAAAAGTATTGGGACTGGTGCTATAAAATTTAATCTCCTTTGATGCAGTCGCATTTTTGCCATTACACCCTCAATAGGTGTGTATTTATCTGACTTGCATAACACTTTATTTAATCTAAAAGGATAGTCTGTTCTCATTCCATTGTGCCTGTCTAGTTTTTGTTTGGTACTATTCAGTTATTGCTTGCCCTGTTTCCACTGAGTTCAAGTATCTACTGCCCAGCCCAGGGATTGAACTCACAGAGATTGCCTGACCATCAGACCGAGGACTGGTACTGGTCTGTGGATTATTTGCTACCAGGCCGCAAAGAAATAATTAACTTGTTTAAAATTAAATAATAGATGACTTGAATATTGGACTTTAATTTAAAAAGATTTGTTTAAATATTCATCTACTCAATACTATCTATCAGAACTGAAAGTACATTTCATAATTAATGTATATTTTACGTCTACCATCACTATCTGTCATAACTGAAAGTACATTTCATAATTAATGTATATTTTACGTCTACCATCACTATCTGTCATAACTGAAAGTACATTTCATAATTAATGTATATTTTTATTTATTTGTAATAATTTTCAGATTCCACATTGATTCTACATTATGGTGAATTGATAATGATGTGATAAAAGTTTAACAGGGATTGATCCAAGGAGACTAAGCATGCAAGGATATGGACATGCTGGAGCCTAGACATGGAAGTCTAAAGATTATACACATTTTCTTTCCTTTAATAAATTGCTCTTTATTATTGCTCTCTTTATTGAAATGCACTTCAATTGCATACATGTGCCACTACCAGCCTGCAGAAGGTTGTCCGGCATGAAGCTAGTTCGTGATATTAAAAAAGGTTGTAGACCACTGACGTAGATTAACTTGCTACATCCAGGCAAAGTAAGCACTGATCAACAAAAATTTTCAGGTACTGGTGTTTCTTTGAGTATCGTATATACTTTAGTATCATGTAACCTTTGAAGAACTAATTTTGAAGCTAATTTGTCTACAGTAAATGGATATATAGTTTGGTCATCAGCGTAACCGGACTCAGCAGCACATAAGCTAATTATATATATGATGTGACCCTCTTAAAATTAGCATCAAACTTAAGTTTTCAAAAGTCGCATGATGCATAAGTATATACAGTATTTATTTATATCTCAACATTTACCCATTATTTCAGTTTTCTTGTTTAAGAGTTTATTTATATGTAAGTATACATGGTATCTATCCAGCACAGTCTGTTCATTATCTATCTACTGTATATACTCGCATATCATGTGACGTTTGAAGAGATAATTTTGAATCGAATTTGACCCCTTCAAAATTAGTTTTTCAAAGGTCACATGATACACAAGTATGTGAGGTATATACTAAATACAAATCTGTGTTAACCGAGAAAAATGGAATCTAGATTTTGGAAGATAAACAAACTAAAGCTGAATCAATAAATGTTCACTTAAATACCGAGATATTGGTTGGATTCCATTCTTAGAAGAATTTCTCTTAATGCAACTTTTTTTTCTTTTTTTTTTTTTTTGGTAAGAAAAATGTTTTGTTCTCAGTCTTCTTTAAACTCTTTGATTTTGATAATGGAGAAATGAAATACCAAAAATGCTCAATCCTCAAATGTATAAATTTCGATGGGTTATTTTACCAGCACACCAACCCCCACGTGTCATTTTGTGCCAAATTGGGCAGTTTTAAGATTTGTGTCTATTTTACTCATAAATCCTTTCACTAGTCATTATTATATAAGGGTGGGGATGTAATTCAGTTTTACTTGCATTTTGAAGCTCGGTGTTTATTCAGTTTCCTTTTTATATTTTGGGGTAGAGGTTTTTTTTTTTTTTTTTTTTTTTTTTTAGAATTCTCAAATGGTTTTCGATTCAACACTCTCAAAGAGGGCCCTAAGGTTGGGTAAATTGGAGAAGTACTTTCATATAGTGCCAGTTTTTTTTTAGCAGTTAATTAAAAAATGTTTGACAGTGAGTACTTCTTCGCAGTTTGGCCATTTTGGAGGGTTTTCATTTTTTAGAACAAAGGAGTGGGTGTGTTTGATTTTGATTCTTGTAAGTGTGACATTTCTTTCTTGAGTGTCTGGTACTGTGATGTTGTATGGTCAGAATCGATTTTATTTGATATAGTTTGTTGTTTGTGCATGTATTCCATGATTTTTGCCATTGAGGATCTAAAAGTTATTTGTGGCTTTCAAGTCTGTAACGGGGATTTTTGAATTTGGTTCATTGAGAGAGATTCCTTGGCTGCCTTATCAGCTCTGCTAATCCCAGGGATCACAATACAATATGGTGTGTTTCATATGTATGATGGGACACACACACACCTTGCCAAACCACAATACTCTTTGGCTATGTCATAACACTCAATATTTGCCTCTACCTACCCTGATGATGACTTAAGAAAGTCGAAACTTTGAATCATATTTCTTCCAAAATGAACTTTGGACAATTTCTAATGTAATTTCCTCCTGGTCTGAGCAAGATAATTCATAATTTGGAAAAGGTGATTAATAAAATTAATAGACACAAAATGTTTTATCTTTAATAATATTTGCCTTAAATCTAACTTATTTTCACTTATGGGCAGAGAAAAGAAAGTTAAAAAAAAAAAAATTACCTTGCTTGTAGCCTTTGATCAAACATGTATTAAGAGATTTTACTTATTCATAAGTAATACAAGAGTTATTGCTGTTATAGAACACAACCAGAAGCTATGATCACTGTGTTTTCAGAGGTTACTCTGGTAATACTAATAAAAGAAAATTTCTAATTTTCTATGAGATAATAGTACTATCTTTTTAATCATTTCATCCCAAGCAAAGTAATAAAGCCATTAAGATACAAGGGGTTATTGAGTCTGAGTGAATATGAATGAGAGGGAAAAAAATAAAATAAAAACACATTATTAAGGAGAGAGGAAAATAAAAGAAGAATTAAGAAAACAGAAGAAATGATTGATCTTCAATAATTTAAATGCAATGACAAAGTTAATTAGGAAGCAAGAAGATGGAAGAGAGTTCCACAAGTGAGAAGTGCGATAAAAGAAACTATTAGTATAAAACTTACAGTTGTGTCTAGCCATTTTTACTGTAAAATGAGGAAATCTTGCAACACCATATCAACATTCTCATAATTACAGTCTTATATAGCAAACATCAAAGTCAGTAATTGGTTGTTTGCATAAATTGCCTTTCAATACAAAATTATTTTTGATGTTTTTAATTTTGAAAATATGCAACATTTACATTTTTTTTTTATCATAAATTTAATAATGCTAGAAATCTTTTATCGTAATCATATCATAAATTTAATAATGCTAGAAATCTTTTATCGTAATCATATCATAAATTTAATAATTTTTTGTCAAGATTTACAAACTCTACGTTTCGTTCAATTTTACAAACCAATCGATGAAATTTGAATAAGCTGATGTGTTTCAGAAAATACTTTGACAAAAACCCCGCTTTGCAGTTTTTATGCACACTAGTAAAACCAACTCTAATTTGCTTGCACTTCTCCACAAAATTTGGTTTTGATTTGTCAATGTATGGCTATTTTAGAGGGGTGATGGATTGACAGACAGAAGACACAGACTTTTATATATATATATATATATATATATATATATATATATATATATATATATATATATATATATATATATATACCTTTGAATGATTTCTAAACTTATGAAGACTCAACTAAATCCGGAAAAAGCACAGAACCATATGAGACTTAGAGAAACATTATGAAAGATTTATTTCCCTTTGTTGCAATACGAAATTAGATAGGTATTATCTTGCCTGTAAACAAATAAATCCAATTTGACCAGATTTTGTCCGTTTGAAATCCTGGAAAAAATGGGATTTTGAGTTTCAAACTAAAGAATAGCACATAGCAAACTTTTGAACACTATTCTAGAGATAAAAGTCTGTGGTTTTATACACACAGAATTACGGTAAATTGTCTCAAGGAATTTACTTGATATTTTACTTGCTATAAGCTGGTCTTATTCTAACAAAAATACATTTCTTTTTGCTATGACTACCTGTCAAGGTTGTCTACAGAGGTAACAGTTTTAGCTACAACATAGCAGGTAAAGTCATTAAAGAGTGACTTTTTCAAGTACGCATTCGACAAAGCAAGTGATATTTTGTCAAATCATCTAGCAATTGCAGGGAGAAAACAGTTTCAGCCTTTATCAAGTAGTTGAACCATTTACTGATCCAATTTTTCAGATTATTAACCATTAAGCTACCAAGGCCTTGTTTTTGTTATGCATCTAACTACCTCCCAGTCCCAAGTGTCATGTTTTTTTAAACAATTTGAATAATTGAACCAAATACAATGACAAATTTCATCCTGTTCTTTTTTTTCAAGAAATCTGAAATTCTTAATGACAACAAAGTAGGAAAAAAAAAAAAAAAAAATTAAAACTATATTCAACAAATGTTCATATTTCAGGAAAGCAGGAATTCAAGACAACCGAGTCAGTAGGACATTGTTATCTACAGTAAATAAATATAAATCATTAATTTTTTTTTCTAATATATTTTCAAAATGCTATTCTTAAAAACTTATTGGTATATATATTTTACTTTCTTGAAATTTATTTGTTAAGAAGTTTTAGTTGCGTTGATTATGCCAGTTGTAGATAAGTTAAAATATGGTTGGAAATTGAGGATGGTGACATCCTTCTCTCTCTCATTATATATATATATATATATATATATATATATATATATATATATATATATATGGCTAATAATGCAAGACTCTTTTGTAAATCAAATAGAATTCTCTCAGTCACTGTGTGTTTATCTAAAAATAAATACGATTGAATTCACCTTCATCCCTGCCAGGCGCTAACGGCTTAGTGGTAGAATCCCTGACTGACACCAATTCAGTCGGGTTTTGGTCCTAGCTAGAGGCAACCGGATGTCTAGCCACATTGATAAGCTGTGATACAGTGAAACAGTCTGTGGATGACAATCTATATATATATATATATATATATATATATATATATGAAATGGAACTAATGTCTTTAATTTAATTACAAAATTAAATTGAAGCTTTTTAGCTTCCATTTTTGAAACATGGTTAGAACTGTGTAGCAAAAAAAAAAAAAAAACATATTTTAAATCAATTAATTTATAATATTAATGCTCTGTAAATTTACATTGAGCACTATTTTGTAAACACCGGATTATATATCTTACTGTTCTTTCTTTATATATATATATATATATATATATATATATATATATATTGTTTGCCAAAAATATATACACACTTCAGGAAAGGCAGAACTTGTATAGATATTATAATCAGTCAGTTATGTGCCATGCGTGATACACGCTTAGGCGATCATGTATCTTTTGATACATGAATGATCAGGCAGATTTTTTCCCCCAGATTTTTTTTGGTTTGCTATTTCTTTCTGCAGTAGACCAGTTGCCATCCAAGGCTATAGAACCCACTCTGTCCTGCTAGTTACCCATTCTGGAGGGAGAAGATTTATACCTTCCCCAAGGGTATTAGCATGTAAGTAAATGTAATGGATCTGACTGGAATTTGAACTCGGCTCTCTGATTCCTAAATCTGAGCTGCTATCCATTACTCCACTGTGCCTCCTGATACTGTAATATGAAATTTTATTCTGACATTAATTCAGAGATTCAGACATCATGAGATTAATACAAGTTATGTTTGGACTCGACAATCACAAGAGATGCTCAAAATGGTGACCTTTAGCTTCCAGACATTTATTAGTACAGCGAACTACTGCTTGGGCAACATTGACCAAAGTGTCCAATGAGATTGCTGCACATGCATGCTCAATTTCTTGTCTAAGGGTCACCAATGTAGCCGATTTTTTGCAATACACAACATTGGGACTTGTTGATGCTACAGCCATGAGAGATGGCAGAATAGTATTTAGGAGTGAAAATAAAAAGTTAAAATTTATTAAGAGACAGGAGATTGTGGAGAGCCATAATTGCCTATGTCTATCTCTCTCTTTATATATATATATATATATATATATATATATATATATATATAGAGAGAGAGAGAGAGAGAGTCCAAAAAAAAAAAAAAAATGTATGCACACTTCAGGAAAGGAAAAACTTGTATAGATATTGTAATACTAAATTTTATTCAGACATTAATTCAGAGATTCAGATGTCATGAGATTAATACAAGTTAGATTTGGTCTCGACAATCACAAGAGATGCTCAAAATGGTGGCCTTTAGCTTCCAGACATTTATTAGTACGGCAAACTTCTACTTGGGAAACATTGGCCAAAGTGTCCAGGTGGATTGCTGCACATACATTTTCAATTTCTTGTCTAAGGGCTGCCAATGTAGCCAGTTTGCGGCAATACACAACATCTTTTATGACTTGTTGATGCTACAGCAATGAGAGTAATACCATCTGCTAAGAAAATATTGTGCTACAGTAAACAATATTATCGCAGTTTGATAAAACTATGAAAGGCAAATTTTGTTCTCTCCTAAAGTGTGTATATATTTTTTGCCAGACACTGTGTGTGTGTGTGTGTCTGTATATATATATATATATATATGTGAGATAAATACAAAGTATAAAATATTGAGTGGTGGTGGTAGTGGTAAGATAACAGAGCTAAAAGTTATACTAATTAGAAAATAATAAATATACATTTCATTCCTCAATGGTAACTGATCTCTGAATTTCATGTACAATGCAATTGTCAGGTGCTGATTGAAAACTCTCTCTCTATCAATATATATATATATATATATATATATATAGCACTCTATGCCTTACATGGCTCCTTCAGCAAACCAATGAAAAAAAACCATCAATTTTGGCTTTAAAAACTGTATTTCAAATTAACACTACATTATTTTTAATTTATTTTTGTTTAAACGTTATTTTTTATTGATACTCCTATTCGAGCACAAGCTCAGTTTTTTTCTTTTAATTAAACACTAATTTTTTTATCCAACTACATCTATCGGCCTGAATATTCAACAAATCTTGTCAGAAAAATATGTGTCCTCCAGTAGGATTTGAACCTGCATCTCCTATTAAGTCCTGTTAGGAAAGTGATTTTGCCATTAATCACATTAACATTGCTATTTAATTCTTTGTATAAATTGTTTCTTTATGATATAAAATATAAGCTGCACACTCTTGGATGACACATATATATATATGTGTGTGTGTGTGTGTGTGTGTGTGTATTGAATAGTCTCAATGATGCTTAATTTCAGTGAACAATGAGGAACACATTGGTCTGATTATAGTGATGTGATAACACCAGCAAAGATTGAGATATTTCAGCTAAAGATGAAGGTTAAATAATGCATTATTGATAACAAAACAAGGACAAGGACATCAGCCTAAATCATAAAAAAAAATCTTTAATATCCAACAAATATTTGTCCATGATAATTGAAAATGTTCAGAATTCTTATGGCTTGAACCTCAAAAATATCTTATGACAACAGACAATGTATGGATATTAAAGGAATATCAAATTTTTTTTTTTTTTTAATTATTTCACTCTGAGTAAGGCAATAAAGCCACTAAGATGCAAGTGGGTTATTGATAAAGAATGGACAGGATTCAAATAGATGGAAGATAACAAATAGATGCTGCATTTAAATTTTTTAAGGATGATAGTTGCAAAGGAAATAACCCCCACCTCTCCATCCCCAGAAGAGAGTTCTATAAGTGAGACTTTGCAAAAGACACACACATCTGTAATTTTAATGGTTTTTTTGTTTTATCACAATTTTTGAAATTGATTATTTATCTCAGTTTCGTGTTCTTCAGGTGCACAAGATGGAGAAAGATGGGTTATTTAATGCTGACATGATTTTTAAGATAAGTTCATATGAATAGAATATGTATTCTTTGTAGGAAATCAGCTTGGAGACATTAGGTTTCATTGATGTATTTTTGTAAAGAGGATTTTTGTCGAAAGTCAAATGTATTGCTACTAATATCCTTTGCAAAAAATTTACAGCTGGTGACATCTTTTTAAAAAATTAATTGCCGGTAATACTTTTTTCAAAAATTTATTGTTGGTATTTTTACTATAAAAACCTATTTTTACACTTTCATACTGTTTTGACTCCAGTTTGGGGTGGGGGTTTAACTATTTGCCCATAGCTGGGACCCTAACAGGTGCTAGCACCCTGGGTTAGGATGGACCTGGAACTACAACAATTAAGTGGTGGTTCCACGTTCCTCAAAACCTCCTGATCAGAAGCCTTGCTGCCAGATGTAGTTTATCGTCATAGGACGTCTCATTAACAGGGGTGGGCGTCTTATCTCTGTGCAGGTTAGGGTTAGGTTAGTCGGCGCATTCTGAAGCTACAGCTGACAGGATGTACTCTATTACATCAAACCACAAATCAACACAACACAGGCAGGAGGTGGGGTTAATGTAGGCGAAATTGCTTATTGTGACTGTTTTTTCCAGCTATTCAAAGCAAAGAATTTTTATTATCTCTTTAATAAGTGCCTTGTTATCTTTAAAAAATATTCTGACCATGCACGAATAATTCTTTTTTTTTTTTTTTTGTTTAGCTGCATGCATAAATTGTCAGGTCTTAACCCCCCGCACGGATTTAGACAAATCACAAAGGAACAACTGAAAGAATGTCAAAAAGTATGGAATTTAGCAATTATGGGAAATATTCTTCAGAAAGAATGGTTGTCAACAGCAGACTTATATCAAAGAAATTTTGGCATCAATGCAATCATAGCTGAGAGAAAGGTTTGTAAAATCTTCCTTCAAGTTTACTTAAAACCAGAAATGAAGGTAGGATTTTTGCTACCCTTTACATCTGCGATCTAATCTGGCTTGGAGCTGTGCAAGACACCCTGCACATACTAACAAAGGCCTACCAGTAAAAAAAATAGGTGCATGGCTGAGTGGTTGGTGCTCCGACTATGAAACCCAGGTTGGAATCTCATTAAAGTAGCTTTGTGACTTTTTGACCATATTAATCTTGGGGTGGAGGCGGGGAGAGATAATCCCAGCATGCTTCACTATTGGAAAGTATGTGTAAACCATACAATAGCTTGACCCAAGCATTGAGTTTTGAATGATTAATTTGTTTTTTTGTTTTGTTTTTTTAATGATCTATCAACCTTTTTCAGGTTGTTTAAAACCAGAAAATATTTTTTGATTGTAAGAATTTTTTGGAGATAATAATAATTTACTGACACAAATCCTACTAATTAACCCATACCTAGGGGGAGAAGAGATGGAGGAATACCATTACCAAATGTTGTCGGCATTAAATAACCCATTGAGGTTGATATGCCGTAAAACAAAATAAACCAAACCAAACCAATCTAAACCAAAAAATACATATTCTATTCATACGAATCTATCCTAAAAATATTGTCAGCATTAAATAACCCATTGAGGTTGATATGCCGTTAAACAAAATGAACCAAACAAATCTTCTAGCACTTTGTATTCCCAAGTGGTCACTCGTCTAGATGCTGACCAGGGTCAATGTTGCTTAACTCCAGTGATCATACAAGTAGCAGTGTTTTCCCTTGGGTTGATTGCATGGGAGTTCAGCCCCTTTAGAGAGGAGAACTCGTTTCCCCCCTCCTTTTTTTGTTCCCATTTGTGGAACAGTTAATATCTTCTTAAACCACCCAGGCATCTACACATGTGGAAAATGGACAACATGTTCACAGCCTAACGTAGAGTGAAAGGTCTTTTTGATTCCCCTTGCTAGGGACGGTCAAAGGTCATGAAGCTGGTATGTTTATTTTTTGTTCATTTTTCTGTCAAATATTCTCGTCATTTTAATTGTGTCAACAATCATTTGTTCTGGGACATGTGGAAATCATCTTAACATATGTATTTATGTTATATTTGACTTATTAAATGTTTTGTTTATTATGGGCATCTACTTCATCTTTCCATACTCATGTGCAGTGTTAGTATATCAATGGCCACACTAATGTTAACATTAATACTTGATGTACAGCAGTGGTTCCCAACCAATTTTGAACCATGCCCCACTTTGGTATTTCTAAAATTCTGCCCCCCCCCAGTAATATTTAATTCTTACATAATCAAAATTTTACTGCAATTTACGTGAATGAAGCTTAAAAGGCCATTAACTTGGTCTCTAAACAAGCCTTCAAAGACCATGGCGTCCATGAAAGAGAAAAAATTAAAAAAACAAGAAGACAGTTAAATATTATATATATATATATATATATATATATATATATATATATATATAGAGAGAGAGTTTCAAAACATATAATAGACAACTGAAAGGCAGAAATATAAAATATTTGAATGAAAGCTTTATTCTGTAATATACTTTGATCATTTTAATCATGAAATAACAATGCAAAATGAAATTTGAGCTCATCACAAAATGACTGTTAGTGAGATTCTTGTGGCTGGCTTATAAACAGTACTAATAGTGATATGGTTGTAATTCTCCAAGCCTTGAGAATGAAAGTCATAGATAAAACTGTTCAGAGGTCATCAATGGTTGGGTTAGCACAAAATCACAAGTCATCATGACTGAGGTTACAAGTGTACTGGCCTTGTTTGACTACTAATCTTACCAGATTATGTACTCTTTCCCAGAAACTGTAACTAAAGGCTGCTCAGCTCAGTATAGCTAGAGCAGAAACCACAGCATAACCAGGATTATCGAGGAAACACAAAGGTGCCTGAGCAGGCGTCTGCAATAGGGATTAGAAGAACCATCTGCTCCACAGATTAAATAAAGGGTTCAGTTTGAAATTCCCTGAACAAGAACATTCTGCTGCCCAGATTAAATAAAGGGTTTAGTCTGAAATTACCTGGATCTTTAACCTATATTTAATAATTACTAGCAGTAGAGCCCGGCGTTGCCCAGGGATGTAGCAGTAAGAGATAGATCAAGTATCGACCATCATAAAGACTGAAAAATAAAACTGACAAAGATTATTGTTTAAGGTTGACGGACACACATATCTTAATTAGTTTTATTTTTTTGTTTTGATTTTTTTTTTTTTTTTTACGAATTGGTTAAACCCAAACAAAAACATTGTTTTCAATCGTTATGAGTTTATCGATTGAATAGAATTTTATTATAAACAATTGTCTTGTAAATGGAATTTTTAAAGCATTCTGAATGTAAAAATAAAAAAAAAAAAGTAAAAGACAATAAGAAACACTACCTGCCAAAAAAAAAGTGAAGTTTTGTTGAAATCGGTTGAAAAATATAGGAAACAAACTGGGTTTTATAACTATAATTCAATATGAGTTGTTCCCCTGTCTCTTATTCGTGTTTTCAAATTGATTTCATGCAAAAATAATTGTGCTTTTCCAATTTTTGGTGCTGTCAGAACCACCGCAAGGTAATTTTACGTAGTCCTGTGAAGTTTTGTTGAAAGCGGTTGAAAAATTGTAGGAAATACAATCCAATATATAAACGTACAGACACACACACACACACACACACACACAACCTGGGTTTTATAATAAGTAAGATCACTAAAGAAAGAAAAAAAAAAAAAAAAGCTGTAGACACCGATTACCTTTCCTCCCCAGATACTAGATTTCTGCCATAGTGCAATCATTTTGTACACAACTAGTTTTGTGCCTACAGACGTACCGAATAACGCTTACCACATCAAAGACAACAATGTTTATAACAAGAAAAGCCAATTTTGTTTTCATTTCAGGTTAACGATCTGCTAAATTTGACACTGGCAAGAGAAGAGAAAAAGACTGACAGACAAATTTATGATGTGGACAGGAAATACTTGGCTGAGGGTGACTTCACAATAAAGACAAGTATTTTGGTGGGTGGAGTGTGGGGAGGTGGCGCAGAAGATCAGCAGGGCCAACAAGCACTTGAAATAAAGACAATTTCCTCTTTACATTCAATCCTCATACAAGTAGAGATAACCTAAATAGACATAATTTCAGTTTTTTTTTTTGGGGGGGGGGACAAAATTTCATAAGAGGAACAGGAACCTGTCACAACAAAATGCCTGATCATTGTCCCGCTTGTTGAGTATGAAGTAGTTTATTAGACATGTCATCAGTTATCAAAAGAAACATTTATAGAACAATGGATTGTGTAATACTAGCAGGAGTACCTAGCTTCATATATATATAAAACAGATGTTTGTGTGTCTGTCTGTGTAATACCTTATCACTCGAGATTCAGCCAACCGATTTTGAACAAACTTGGCACATACATTGTACAATGTAAGCGATAGGTTCTTGGTGTATAAAAAAAACAAAAAACAAAACCCCGATAATTTTTAGATAATCAATAATGCTGACCAAAAATTGATCAATTCAACTTTTTTCCTCCAATTTCGTTCAAACTCAGTATGTAAGTTACTTATATCATGACGAGCTCAACGATACCTCATTTTTATTTCTACGCCACTGCGGTTAGCAAAAAACCATGAAAAAAAAAAAAAAATCAATTTCAACACAAATTTTAAACTAAAAACTCCAGCAATTTTCAAGCAATCTAATACAAACTTTACTCAATTGTAGTCAACAATTATTTGATTGTTTCACTTGTCATTTAACTTCATAATTGAGTCCACCCATATAGTGAAAACCTGTGTAAATAGCAAAAAAATGGCAATTTTTACTGGTTTCTTTCTTATTTTTCATTGATCTTTCAACCAATTTTCATCAAACTTAAAAATTGCTTTATAAATCTATCCTCTTTTAGATCCCTACCAAATTGAATTTCAAAAACTCCAAAATAATTGTGGTCTGAAGTGGGTCTTCATGTTGCCTGTTTTACCCCTTCATGTTCTCGGCTAACTTTGAATAAATACAGACTACTTCTGTTATATCACTAACTGCATTAATTCAAAATGTTTTTTAATGAAAGTACTTTAAAGTAATTGAAGAAGAGAGAATCTGATAGATGATGTTTTTGCTCCATTCTAATTGAATGCTTTTTTTGATTGACTAGCTGGGTATGGCTGCTAGTAAATATCTAAAATGAATAATATTTCACTATACAATTGTTTTGACCCACCAATGCCCATCATCTCATTTTAGGGGGTGGCAGTCATTAATTAATGGATAGATAGAAATTTTCTCTGCCAAGCTTGTCCATGTGTAAGGATGTTCTCCCTCCACAACATAATAGTTCCTTAATTTATTCCTTTAAATTTAATTGTGGCTCACACTACATAGGGAGAAAGACTCAAAGGCTGGATGTCAGAATAAAGCAATACGTTCCAATGAAAATCCGCAATCTTAAGTACTCTCCTTCAGACATTCTGACCAATATGTATGGGTCTTCCGTTGCAGAGCACCTAATAAATAGTCATAATTGTGCTACTAATTTCAGTGTGGACTCATTTACCATTCTTAGCAAGTTCCACTCGAATTACCACTTGAAAGTGTTGGAGGCCATTTATATTTTATCGTTGAAGTCCTCTCTATGTCATACTGAGCCTCCAAGTAATTTCTATCTAAGCAATATTTTTTTTAATACATATTGTCCATCTTTTTTAGTGATAATTCTGTTTAATTTATTAACCTCGATTTAGCTCTGTTGAATGAGGTTCACACTCCTTCCCAGTGCTTTGAACAAGAGCAGAGGTTTATCCCTTGTTTCCTGTTTAGGATTTGGTTTCCGGTTCCTTCTAAAGTCTGTTTCAACTCTATACACTTGTCCTTACTTAAGATGATACAACTCCACACAATAACGCTCTACTTTGAATGGCTCTTGGGCCTTGTATTGGGTGAAGATTAGTAAAAAAAAAAAAAAAAAAAATACTCTGATAATTTACATATTTACTGCAAATGAATTTTATCAAATAAAGAACTTATTTTTTCAATGTCAGCTGCAAAACTTACTTCTACTGTATATATTTGTGTATAAGTCTACTTTATGGATAGTGTGACCCCTGAATTTTTTTTGTGAAAAACCTGATTGTTTTTTTCATATAGCTCATGTATAATGCAACCCCAGCTTCTGAGTGAGACGACTAGGCCTACCATAAGTCAAATATTGCTGTATGGGACACCATTCTGGACATATTTTATAGCAAATAAATGGACTTAATTCTTTTTTGTACAAAGCTGCACCAAAAATGGAGAGAAAAACCAATTACTGTAAAAATGTCTGATACAAAGATTTAAACACTGAAAACTTTTACCTGTGTATAATGTAACCAGTTACAGAAAATCCATGAATTAAATAACTATATCCGAGTAAAATGAGATAGACGCCGAGATGGGAGCGTGTGGAGGGGGAACAGAGATAGACGCCAAGAGGGAGGGAGAGACGCCGAGAGAGAGGGAGAGACGCCGAGAGAGAGGGAGAGACGCAGAGAGAGAGGGAGAGAGGGAGAGACGCCGAGAGAGAGGGAATGGGAATCAGTGATAGACACTTTGAGAGAGTGGGAGTCAGATAGTGATAGATAAAGGGAGGGAGGTTGGGAGATAATGAAAGATAGGGAGAGAGAGAAAGAAAAAATACTAAGAGTGAGAAAGAGTTCTCCAATGTCATATAGCTATTTTCTTTCCAAACAGCTGCTCTTAGAAATACCTGAATGTTAAACACTTTTGCAACAAGACACGGAAGTACTGAACAAAAATCTAAAACTCTCCAAATATACATTTGGTTCCCAAAAGAATCTTTAGATAGAGAGAAACGTTTTGTCTGAAATCAACCGAGGCACATAATTCCACAGACTTCAAGAGGAAAAAAAAAGCATTTATTTTACAAATATTTACTGTATACACTTGTGTATAAATCTAATTCATTTATAGTGCAACCCGATTTTTTTTGTGAAAAAACACTTTTTTATATAGCATGTGTATAATGCGACCCAGATAGACATGAATAGACCGAGAGAGAGAGAGAGAGAGAGAGAGAGAGAGAGAGACATGAATAGACCGAGAGAGAGAGAGAGATGAATAGAGAGAGAGAGAGAGAGAGATGAATAGAGAGAGAGAGAGAGAGACATGAATAGACCGAGAGAGAGAGAGACATGAATAGACCGAGAGAGAGAGAGAGAGACATGAATAGACCGAGAGAGAGAGAGAGAGAGACATGAATAGACCAGAGAGAGAGAGAGAGAGAGAGAGACATGAATAGACCGAGAGAGAGAGAGAGAGAGAGACATGAATAGACCGAGAGAGAGAGAGAGAGAGAGAGAGACATGAATAGACCGAGAGAGAGAGAGAGAGAGAGAGAGACAAGGAATAGGACCGAGAGGAGAGAGAGAGAGAGACATGAATAGACCGAGAGAGAGAGAGAGAGAGAGACATGAATAGACCGGAGAGAGAGAGAGACAAGCGAATAGGACTGAGAGAGAGGAGATGGAGGAAGAGAGAGAGAGAGAGAGAGAGACATGAATGAATGAGAGAGAGAGAGAGAGAGAGAGAGAGAGAGACATGAATAGACCAAGAGAGAAAGAGAGAGAGAGACATGAAGGACCAAGAGAGAAAGAGAGAGAGACATGAATAGACCAAGAGAGAAAGAGAGAGAGGAGAGACATGAATAGACAGAGAGAGAGAGAGAGAGAGAGAGAGAGACATGAATAGACCTATAGAGAGAGAGAGAGAGGGATACAAGGAATAGATAGAGAGAGAGAGGACATGAATAGACCCAGAAGAGAGAGAGAGACACAGGAAGTTTAGAGAGAGAGAGAGACTGGAATAGACCGAGAGAGAGAGAGAGAGAGACATGAATAGACATGAATGGACGAGAGAGAGAGAGAGAGAGGAATAGACCGAGAGAGAGAGAGAGATCATGAATAGACCGAGAGAGAGAGAGACACTGAAGAGAGAGAGAGAGACATGAATAGACCCTAGAGAGAGAGAGAGAGAGAGACATGAATAGACCGAGAGAGAGAGAGAGAGAGAGAGTAAAGGGCAGCAGACCAAGAGAGAGAGAAAAGAGAGAGAGAGTTATGAATAACCGAGGAGAGAGAGAGAGAGAGACAGAAATGAAGAGGACATAGAGAGAGAGAGAGAGACAGACAGACATGAATATCAACCGAGAGAGAGAGAGAGAGAGACAGACATGAATAGACCGAGAGAGAGAGAGATGACAGACAAGGAATAGACCAAAGAGAGAGAGAGAGAGACAGACATGAATAGAGGAGATAGAGAGAGAGAGAGACATGACAGACATGAATAGACCGAGAGAGAGAGAGAGAGACAGACATGAATAGACCGAGAGAGAGAGAGAGACATGAATAGACCGAGAGAGAGAGAGACAGAC